>JABUQX010100641.1:35000-55259 GCA_015478945.1 Trachelipus rathkii | reverse complement strand
TATATATATATATGTATATATATATATATATATGTTATTATTGTTGCTGGCATACAGGCTAAGGCGTGTTGGTGTTATATATGTTAAGGCTATATACATATACATATAACATATGATATATACATATAGGTATATATATATATGGTATTAGTGTTATTGTTATTGTTATATTAGCAAAGTTATACAGTTACATGGCTGGCTGGCTATTAAGGTTGCTGCTATATGGGTATATTATATGCTAAAGATATATATATATATATATATACATATTTATTATTATTTTTAATACAATAGAATAATAAATCATAGAAACAGAATGATTAAAAAGTCTTCTGGTGCCAACTCTAAATATAGCGACCTGTGTGAATACTGATGTATGTGTACTTGTACGTGTGTGAGTGTGTGCGTGTGTGCGTGTGTATTTATTATGAATTATTTGTGTTCGTCTTAATAGCCATTTACCAAATTTGGTTTATAAAATCATTCTCTTCGATACACTCATTTTTTAGACTATTGATGTTATTGTTTTTTTCTATTTAAGTAAACCAAGACATTAGTTTAGAAACTTAACAGAATATTTATTATTATTATTATTATATTATTATTATTATTATTATTATTATTATTATTATATATTATTACATACTGGATTATTATTATTATTATTATTATTATTATTATTATTATTATTATTATTATTATTGACCGTTTTCCACATGCACTACGAAATAACGTCAGGAGCAGATTTTTCTTTTTTAACATCTATATAACTGTTGATGGAAGACAAAATAGTTGTTACATTACACCTAATGAGGACAGTCGACTAGCAGCTATTCAAATCATTAAACATTTCATATTTTGTTAAATAAAATGATTTATTATTTCCAGTTTTTCAAATTATATTCTTTGAAAAACATCAGAATTCGTCAGAAAAAATTTATTAGATATCGTAGAAGCAGTCGATAAACAGTTTCTTTGAATATTAATTCAGAGGAGCTGTGTTTATCGACTATTTCAATTTCGTTTTGTGAGAAGGGTAATTTACGAGAGATATTGATGAAAAGACCAGCTCCCTTTAAAGTAATTAAAGGCACTTTAGAATTAGAGAATGAAAATTTTTTAAGTGGCTGAAATGGAATTTCTGTATTTTAAAAACTAATAATAATAATAATAATAATAATAATAATAATAATAATAATAATAATAATAATAATAATAATAATAATAATAATAATAATATAATAATAATAATAATAATAATAATAATAATAATAATAATAATAATAATTTGGAGTCTGTTCTTTTTTTAAGAAATTATGAAAATATATTAATTTTTTGATTATGATCAAAGATGGTAATTTTAATTGCGCCTAAATAGATAGAATACTAATAGAATTTGATTGGCCATGTTAGCAGATCGGTACAAGGGGAATTCGACAAAAAGTAATAGGGGAGGAGGAGGAGGAGGAGGAGGAGGAGGAGAAGGAAGAGGAGGAGGAGGAGGAGGTGAGCAGAAAGCGTCAAGGCGTGCAGATCTTTATGGTAGCTATGAGTACCAAGCACTAGGTAATGGTTTGCGATAAACTCCAAGAAGTAACAACTATATAATAAAAACAAGTAGCGAAACTCGCCTCTTCCTTGATGATACAAATGAATGGCAACTGTCAAGTCTAATTTACCAAGAGTTATGTCAAAGCATGGAAAATATAATGAAGAAAGAGTTGTGCCAAAGCATGGGAAATGTAATGAAAGAAATGCTTTTGTTATCATGCATCAAATCCTATTAATTTGAATAGAAATAAGTTATTTTTAAAGAAACACGTAAAAAAATTTAATGGAAAAAATAATATTTTATTATATTTTGTTGAAGAACCTTTTTAGATTTTATCTTCAATACTTTCCGATTGAATTTCATCAAGTTTTGTTCCTCTCGCACTCCATTTTTCTCAATGACACCCAAATTAATTCATTAATTGATTAATTAATCGATTAATTAATTAATTAATTAATTAATTAATAATAATAATAATATTAATAATAATAATAATAATAATAATAATAATAATAATAATAATAATAATAATAATAATAATAATAATAATAATAATAATAATAATAATAATAATAATAATAATAATAATAATAATAATAATAATAATAATAATAATAATAATAATAATAATAATAATACAATTCTTCTTCTTCTTCTTTTTTTATTCTTCTTCTTTCTTCTTTGTTTCTCTTTCTTCTTGATTCTTCTTCTTCTTCTTCTTCTTCTTCTTCTTCTTCTTCTTCTTCTTCTTCTTCTTCTTCTTCTTCTTCTTCTTCTTCTTCTTCTTCTTCTTTCTTCTTATTATTATTATTATTATTATTATTATTATTATTATTATTATTATTATTATTATTATTATTATTATTATTATTATTATTATTATCATTATTATTATTATTATTATTATTATTATTATTATTATTATTATTATTATTATTATTATTATTATTATTATTATTATTGTTATTATTATTATTATTATTATTATTAATATTATTATTATTATTATTATTATTATTATTATTATTATTATTATTATTATTATTATTATTATAATGTGGGCTCCTCCTCCACTGATGATCGTCGTCACAAAGTTACCTAATTCAAGAGTTAAAGACAAACCCTCGGGCAAAGGCGTAGTGAGTCGCCGTGTTCTTTTTTTTTTATTTATTTATTTTTTCTGCTTTTTGGAGCTTTCTTAGGAAGCTAGTTAGTTAGGTTGGGAGATGGTTAAAAAAATCAATAAAGGCACCTCTCTCTCTCTCTCTCTCCTCTCTCTCTCTCTCCCTTTCTTCTTTCTCTATATATATATATATATATATATATATATATATATAGCAGCAAATATTTTTATATATATATATATATATATATATATATTAAGAGTAAGGCAAGATCAGAAATAGACGTATATATATGATTATATATATATATACATTGACGACGGGAGAAGAGCCAGAGGCCTACATGATTACCAATAGAAGAAAGAATATCAGTTATTAAGATAAAATGGTCAAAGCGTTTTGAGAGTAAGTCTTTGGAAATGGGGAAAATAAAAGGTGGATAGAGTGTTACAGACTTTATTGGTAGTGCACATGGAAGAATGTGAGTAGGGTTTATTCTGGGATCAGTGAGTTGATCAAAAAGAAAAGAAAAGAACAAAAGATGTGACTGTTTTTAAAGCCGCGTCGTAGGAGCACTCCCATAAGGAGTAGGTATGTAACTAGAGTGTTCAGAAGAGCAGTTTCTATTGTGATAACGAAAGAATAAAGAAAGTGAGATGAAACAATTCGGCGACTGGAAAGAGATCGTGGAGAGAGAGAGAGAGAGAGAGAGAGAGAGAGAGAGAGAGAGAGAGAGAGAGAGAGAGAGAGAGAGAGAGAGAGAGAGAGAGAGAGAGAGAGAGAGAGAGAGAGAGAGAGTTGACGTGATGAAAAGCCCTAGACCTAGTACCTTTCAAAAGAGAGTGCATGTAGAATTGTAGTGACCTACTTCCAATGTATGACGTGTTCCATGCAAGGACGAACAACTTTTTTACAGTATAGAATAAAAACAGTGGTAGTGGTGTGAAGAATCCATATAAATTTCCGTTAGAAACTTTAGCCCCTTAGAAGAACACGAATGTAATCCTCCCAAGGAAGATCACTAGGAGAAATAAACCTTAATAATAATATAATTAATGAAGGTTTGAGTTGCTCGTTTTCTGTGCTAAAACTGTGTGGAAGATTTTCTAAAGAGTATATGAAAAAATCTGGATCTCTGTGGCATTGAAACGACCCATTTTTTCTCCCGCCCATACTAAGTATATGCTATGAAGAGTTAAGAGCTTTTACACACTATCGTATGTATTGGACTTAATTGAAATTAAATTCAGATTCTGGTCTGTTTGAATTCCTCATACTCGAGATTTGAGATTTTTGATAAACCTTTTGTATGTACTTTATTTGGAAGTTCAATTTTACGAGCCTCTTCAGCATAGGTAATAAATTATTGCAACTATTGGCTATATATATATTTTTTCTTAATATTTAACATTAATTTACATTCTTTAAATAAAATATATACAGCATGGGAGATAAGAATAAGCAAGAAATAACTAAGACATAAGATGAAAAGAATTAGTTAGCAATTTGCCTGATGAGGTAGTCAAGAGAGGAACATAAGCCTTCTATTTTCTCAGATGTCATCTTTCTTTTTATGTCTTTATGTGTCTTTCTGTGTCTTCCAAACCATGTATTTAAAGAAAAGAAGAAGAAAGAACTGAGGGTGAACTGGAATTTTCATGAATACTAATCATCAGGGGAGAAGGAGAGATAACACAGAAACACAATGGTAGTTAGAGACACCTAATGTAAAAAGTATGTAAAAGTAAAAATTAAAATAATTACATATAAGTAAAAGAAGAAAGTAGTTCAGATTCGCTGAAATGAAAGCAATCTAACGACCTAATGGATAAGATTGGAGAAGCAAGCAGTGTTCTGAAATGTGAGTATTAAAGTGAATGAAGATAAATGAAATGGAAATGTCGAGGATAATCAAGGGAAAAATTAAATTGAATACTTCACAGTACTTTAAGTCTGGTTTTGAAAATGATTATATAAATACAATAATGGGGTAAGAAGAGTTTAAAAATGTCAGAAAGACCCTAGAACATGAGTTTTTAACCTATGGGTCAGATTGAAATGGGTCACAGTAGCTTAAGGGAAAAAAACATAGTATTTTTTAAGTGTAAACCTTCTTTATGTTTATGTGAATCTTTTGTCTTACATTTGTGACTAATAATTATCAATTATAATTGTTTGTAGTAAAACTTTAGCATAGCATTAGTGACCCATGTCACGAAGTTATTACCTTGTTGATTTTGGAGGGTGGTCAAAAGGTAAGAACCTATCATTGCACCAAAGAGCCAATTTAATGAATGTGAAGAAATTAGGTTACATATTAGAATCATTCAATAGAGAAAGAGGCAGGTGAAAGAAGAACATTATGATAAGTGGTATACTTTTTTTTTTATATAATTAGCATGTTTTGTTTAACATACTTATTACAGTTATAAATTAATTAAATAATAATAATAATACACACACATAATAATAATAATAATAATAATAATAATCATAATAATAATAATAATAATAAGAACAAAACTACATACATATACATATACATATACACACACACACACACACACACACACACACACACACACACACACACACACACACACACACAATAGTAATAATAATAATACACATACACATACGCACACACACAATAATTTTGCGAACCTCTAAGAATTTGAATATCATTTTGAATTAAAAGTTAAATTCATTGAAATACTTTTATAATACTCGAAATATAAAAGTTAAATATATAATGCCGGAGTTAGCGATTAATATCATATATATAGTTAGCAAGGTATATATATATATATATATATATATATATATATATATATATAGTATATATATATATATATATATATATATATATATATATATATATTATTAAGGATATGTATATATATATATATATATACAGAACCGTATGAAATATTTTTAAAATTAGAATCGATTGTTTTTTTGTAAAAGAACTCATACTTATAAAGTTGTTTTATTAATCTAATATTCTGCAGTATATGGAGGCACGCTACCGTGGCTCAATGTAGAGTGACAGAGTCGCATGGCCAAGTGCCCGGGTTCGATCCCTACCGCGAAATTCACAATAAAAGCTCACCGTTCATAGGGCCTGCAAGAAATTTATTTAAAAATAAATCGGTCTGTTATTGACCACCTAATACTTTTTACTAAATTATGAAAACAAAATCGAACTGAAATTGAGAATGCTTATGTGTCAATATTTTCTTTTATTGAATTCACAATTTCCACATTCAAATCTTTTACTTAACAACTCGAAAAAATCTATTCAATTATATAACCTCAAACTAATTGAAACTGAATAAAAATATCGTTTGCGTTGCGGAGGCGATGCCAAACAATCCTTTTATGTTGTCTCCGGTTTACGGTTTATGTTGACCCCGACACCGGTTTAACTTTTATGTCGACTTCGGTTCTAGCTCGAGTAAATTATAATTCCTGCGCCATTTATACTCACATAATCTTAATTTCTTGCCTGTAAAATTCAAGATAGTGATTGTTACTAATTCCTTTATTTTTTTTTAACACAATTACAAATATGAAAAATATTTCATAGTAGAATGATTTTTTTTCTTGCCGAGGCTCCAGCTCCGGGTCCGGATCCGGATCCGGCTCTATCCTTAAATTTTCGCTCAGCAGCCCTGATTTATATGTCCTAGTCACCTAGTGGAACATGCTTAATATTTGCACTACGTTTCACAATCCTCTATTCTTTCCACTAGTGGCATTTTGAGTTTAATTAAGAAAATGTAAAAGAATTATATATATATATATATATATATATATATATATTTTTTTTTTTTGTTCTTATGTTAGATATATAGATATGTAAAAACATTTCGCACATATATATACATTTTATTTATTTTATTTTATTATTTTATATATATATATTATTATTATAGCATATATATATATATATATATATATATATATATATATATATTATTATATATACATATATATATATATTATTAAGATAAATATATATATATACATATTATATTATATATATATGTTGTTGGGGAGATATATGCTGGTATTTTGTAGAAAGTGTGCTGAGTGACTGAAGGACTGATTGATGAAGAAAAAGGTGCATTTAGAAGTTAGAGTGAGGGATCGAAATTACATTCTAAGCGATGGTTGTGAAAAGTAATGAGAAGAAGAATAAATAATATTTTGGTTTTATGAATTTGCAACAGGTGTATGATTAATTAGGATTAATAGGAAGCTCTGTGACAGGTGTTAGTGATGGGCTTCTGAATGGAATCTTGAATGCGGAATCAAAAGTGTATGTATGACGATAGTGAAAAGTGTGTAAGAATAAATGGTGTCAAAGTGATTGGTTTAATATTAATAGCGGAGTGAGGCAAGGATGTGTTATGTCTCATTGGCTATTAAATTTGTATGGATGGGTTTTGGAAGAATTAGAGGTGGTGTGGTGAAGGAAGGTGTTAGAATGATGGAGAATGGAAGAGAATGGAGGATGCCCTGTTATTGTATGCGGATGATTTGCTTTTTGTATGATGAATCAGAAGAGAGTTTGAGAGAGACCGGTAGGTCTGGCACGGTAAAAAGGAGGGGTTTGACGGTGAATGTAGATAAGAGGTTATGGTAGTGAGTGAGGAGAGCTGTGTTGTGAAGTCATGTTAGGATCGTGTGAGCAAATTTGGAACAAGTATCTGAAGTTTAAATATAGTTTAGATATATGTTCGATGGAAGAAGGAACGATGCAGAATGTGTAGAAAGTTGTAATGGCAGGCTGGTGGCTGGTGCAATTAAATCCTTGGTGGATGAAGGAACTAAGTTCTTGAGTGAGCTAGGGTTTTGCATGAGGTATATTGTTACATGTTAATGTATAGTAGTGAAACTATGGTCTGGAGTAAGAGGTTTAGATCTAAGGTAAAAGTGTCTGATGGGACAATCTTAGTGGCGCAGTAGATGTGAGAAGAATTGATAAAATGAGGAATGAACGCATTAGGGAGTTGTGTGGTGGAAGAACTGCGTAAATGAGAGAATACATGGAGATGGTTTGATCATATGGAAGGGATAATAATAGTCGGTTGGTTAAGCGGATGCAGAGTGGTGGCTGGGGATCGACCGGCTGAGAGACCGAATAAAAGTGGATTGAGTCAGTAAAGGAATGCCTGAAGGGAGGAATGTGAGTTTGGCAGAGAAGAGAATAAAGGTGCATAGCAAGAGTAAAGAATGGCTGGGTTTTGTGAGGGGTATGGGGCTTTGCCCAGGATGCAACCCCACATTGTCAGAGATACCACAGTGTGGTGCAATGCAGACATCGTGAAGTTCCGGTGGATTTTTTTGATTGCGACTATCTCTCACTCGAGGGTATAAAAAGGGATGGTAAATGGCTTTGACTTTGCGTCATGTTCTGCTACTACTTTTCTGTTCCGGTGTATGCTACGCATCTTCACCCCAAATCTGGGGATAGGAGGAAGATAATATATATATATATAAGAGCAGCAGCATAGCAGCGTACATCGAAACGGCAGCATAAGCAGCAGCAGCAGCAGCAAGCGTTATGTTGCATATATAAGGTTGTTGTTGCTATATACGGATATCCGCATCATTTTTCTCTATCGGCATCCGCATTCGCATCCGCGAGCATCCGCACACATATTAAAGACTATGTATCCGCATCCGCGTTTTGCCCTGCGGATGTGTTGTGCGGATTTATTGTCGATTTGATAAAGTAATTTATAATAAAAATACTTAAGATGCATCCTAAAAAGAAAATAAAAATGTAAATGAGTTAAGGCAAATTCAAAAACGGCTTGATATTCCATATCTTAATGTTATCAAAAGACATTCCAACTCGCTGGAATAGTACACTTCATATGATGAAAGAAGTATTTCTCAAAGAACTTCTTGTACGCCAGTTCGTATTCCAAAGTTAACAATCTTATTAATTTGGAAAATGACATCATATATCACACTGCATTAAGCTATTGAAACCATTTGAAGAAACTACCAAAAATCAGCGCTTCTACAGCTTCTGTCTCTATGTAATACCATTAATCTCAAAGCTAAGGAAGCATTTGAACCATCTTCAAATGAATGATGACTGTTTAAAAAGAATGAAAGATGCAATGAAAAACTAGAGGTAGAAAACGCTTTGGTTCTGTGGAAATTAATGACCTTCATACTATTGCAACTTACTTAGATTCCCGTTATAAAGCAAGTTGTAATGATATTTCAGTTAAATCGTTACTGTGTTGCAGTTGAAAAAAAAAAAAAAACTTCAATCCGAACTGTCTATTAATTCGCCACCCATTAAAAGGAAAAACAAAATCTACAGAACTAACACCTTCTACAAGTAAATAATAACAGATTCACTGGAAGAATACCGTCCAGTAGTGATGAAGAAACACAGGTATTACCAAAGATGTAGTGCAAATGATTGAAAACTATCACCAAGAAAAAAACGATTAGATTCAAATGATGATCCGATCAGTTGGTTAAGCAAAATGTTACCCACGCTTGAGTAAACTGCAAGGAAAACTTCAACCCGAACAGTCTATTAATTATCCATCCATTAAAAGGAAAAAAATAAAATATACAGAACCAACATTTCTTGCTACAAGTAAATCAATAACAGATTCACAGAAAGAATTTCTACAGTCCAGTAGTGATGAAGAAACATACGTATTATCAAAAGATGCAGTGCAAATGATTGAAAACTATCACCAAGAAAAACGACTAGATACAAATCAAATGACTATCCTATCAGTTGGTGGAGTGTTAATTAAGCAAAATGCAAATGTTTACCCACGCTAAGTAAACTTACTTGTAAGGAAATACCTGGCCTGTCCTCCAACTAATGTTCCAAGAGAGAGTATTTAGCAATGCTGGGCTAATATACATGATGAAAGAGAAACAGACTCTCAGCAGAAAAGCAGAAAGGCAGAAAAGGCAGAAAAATTGATGTCTCTCAAGCACAATCTTTCATCTTTGATTTAATGAACAATATTTAACAGTATATAAATATCCCTTATGTAAAATCTCTTCATTGGGCAATGGAGGAAAGAGGTTGATCCATTTCAGTTGGGTCCCCGTCCGCACCCTGGTAATTATATTAATAGATTGTGGAACAAACTCGATATATATATAGCAGCAGCAGCAGGCAGCAGCAGTGGTATATATATATATATATATATAAGTTATAGAAGTAGTATAGTATATATATATATATATATATATATATATATATATATATATATATATATATAAGTATATTAAACATCCTATCCGCACGCATCCGCGAATGTGCCAACAAACACCAGATCCGCATCCGATCATCCGGGCGGATGCGAAACTTGACAACTGCAGCACCCCTAATTTTTATATCAGTAGCAGCAGCAGCAGCATCAGCGCAGCAAAGAGTATATATATATATATATGTTATATATATATATATAAGGTTGCTATATATATATATATATATATATATAGTAGCGTCATTTTATACATATATATATATATATATATATATATATATATATATATATATATATATTTGAGGTGTACCGGAATTCCGGCCGGAATTTGACATTTTTTCCGGTTCCGGTTCCGGCCGGAATTTTTCAAAATTCCCGCCGGAACCGGAATTACTAATGTAATTGATAATTCAAAAATTTGCTGGAAGGGATGTATTTTACATAACCCAGCCCAGGGGTGGCCAACCTTTGCATACCATGCGCCAAATTTTCACAGACGAGTTCAGATGCGCTATATAAGCAGCAGCAGCAGAGCAGCAGCAGCAGAGCAGGTGGCAGCAGCAGTATATATATATATATATATTAAGGTTAAGGTATATTAGTATAGTATATAGTATAAGCAAAGATATATAGCTATATATATAAGTTGTTATATATATATATATATATATATATATATATATATATATATATATATAGAAATCACAAAATATATGATTTCTATTAATTATATTTTTAGAATTCTTTGATTTAAAAAAATACGGCTCTAATTTCTAATATGCTTACTTATGAAAATAAGAAGCAAATACTTTAAGAAATATGAGAACACTACCACTATCACTGATAAACACAAAATTTCAATTGATGATCATTGACGATGTTTTATTACAAGGTAATTTAAAAACATGTTTAAAATATGAGTTTTGGCGGGAAAATATATTTAATATGAGAGTCGACGCTACAAAAATTGCATAAACAATACGATATTTGTTACATACTTCTTTTTATATCCTGCCAGATTTAACAAATTTCTGAAATAAATAAATTTTTAGTTTTCATTAACAAATTCCGTAAAAATAGGCTGACGTAAAAGCTCCAGTTAAAGTATAAAAATCTCCCCAAAATAGCCCGTAGCAATGCGCCACTTATAATCATCCAATGCGCCACGTTTGGGGCATCGCCAAGGGTTGGCCACCCCTGCCATAGGGCCCATCTTTTAACAAAAATATATAATGGTAGCCTGTGTAGTATTCCTATAGACAGTATTACATACCTACAGTATTATTGAAATAAAGTTTCACCAAATATCCCAAAAATATGCATCAACAAGATACCTCACAAATCCAAATTCTTAAAATCCCACCTTATATTAAGATTATTGCTATATATATATATTATTATTAGTTATTATTATATTATTATTATATATATTAAGTATATATATATAGGTTGGTTAGTTATTATTGCTATTATATTATTATTACAGTATATATATATATAGTTATGTTGCTACATATATATATATATTACATAATATATATTACATACATAGCAAGAATATTATGCTGTATATATATATATATATATATATTACTGCAATGGAATACATATAGTCTAATTTTTCAAACTGGCTCGAAAGCCAGTGAGTAGTTAAAGAAATAAATGACTCGTTTGAATATTTAGCTATCTATATATCTGTAATGATATCTGATCAGCCTTGGATAACTTCTCGAATACTGCTGATCTGAATTTCCTGTATGAAGTTGGTAACATCATCTCTGCAAACAAAATATTTACCAGAAATAAAGATATTTTTGGTTGAAGATGGGTAACAAGTTCTATGAGTCCGCTCTTCAGTGATTGTGAATAGCTGGTTACCCATTGCAATAAAATTTATTCTTTTCTGAAGAATTGCCTGCGATTTGGGGTCATTGATATGACAAATTTTGGGGGAAGAAATTTTCCTCCAGGCCTCACTTGTTTCACGGCTTCGATCTTTCACTATTTTGGGGTGTCCAGTGTTTTGAAAATATACAGGACTCTCCTTTGTTATCCAAATTTTTGACTCCAGATATTCTCTTCTCAGTATTATTTTCCATATGTTTATGAAATGGCGTTGTAAAGGTAATTTAATTATACTAGTTTTATTTTTTGTGGCATATTTTTACACTCTATTAAAGATTTTGTAACATTATTATTAATAATAAAAATATCTTTTACGAATGATGGCATTTTAATAATTTTGTGAAGTTATTATTATGACAAATCTATAATCAATTAATGAATAAAATCTTATCGTAATCTTAATATATAGTAAAGAGAGTATATATATATATATATATATATATATATGTTATAAGAGTATAAGTATATAAGTATATATATATATATATATATATATATATATATATCTTCTCTTCTTCTTCCTTCTTATATTCCCAAGAATGGGAGTAAGGTGCGCTACGAGCACCGGAAAAGAAAAGCAGTAGAAGAACATGACAAGTCGAAAAGAAAGCCCAGCCTTACCGCCCCCTCAGTACCATTAATTAGTGAGAACTCATCGCAGTTCCTCATCCAACATATACCCCAAATATTAAACTCAGACACTGTTCCAGCTGCTCACCATCTAACATAACTTCACACTGAGGACTGTCCTCTCACTCACAACATAACCCTACTCTTATCCACGTTAACTTTCAAGCCCTCCTTTACACACCATGCCAAATTCTTACAGCATATATATATATATATAGTATATATATATATATATATATATATATAAAAGGTTATATATATATATATATATATATAGTTATATATATATAGTTAACAGAAGAAGAAGATATATATAGGTATATATATATATATATTTATATATATATGGTATATATATATATATAGTTATATATATATAATAATAAGATTACCTAAAAAATTATATATAGAATTATTTTTAAATTTCCTTTATAAGCAACATAAAAAGTAAATTAGTATTTCCGGTTCCGGCCGGAATTCCGGCCGTAATTTTGGGATCCGCCACCTGCCCGGCCGAACCGAAATTTCGTTCCGGTACACCCCACAGCAGTTAGCAGTATATATATATATATATATATATATATATATATATATATATATATATATATATATATATATATATATATATATATATATATTATATATATATATATATATATATATAATTATTAAATATTTTAGCATTGATTTGTATATTTACCAAGATACTCTTATCACATTAGAATTTCATCTCAAAAATTGATATTTTGAACACTCAGGAACCATTTTCTGACTCATGATAATTAGATAAACAAACTTTTGGTAATTATTTTCACCGAATTGATAATAATATAATTTATATAATCATGTGACGCATCCTTATAAATATATATATGGACGTTTGAAACCTCGCTTCCACCGCTTTCATCATCAGCAAGAGCAATTAACACAAGTTAAATGTGTGAGAGAATTAATTGTTAACAGATCCAATATATTCGTATGGATGTTTGAACACTCACTTCCACCACATATATAATATACAATTATACGGGTTAATGGATAGAATTAATTATTAATAAATACTGTATACTATTATTAGAAACTTCACTTTCATCATTTGTTTCCCAATTCTAAAAACTATTTAAATATTTGTGACAATTGTTAATATATATATATATATTTTGATTCTCTGGAGATTTTAGGGTTTTCCTGGAGCATAGAATTTTGTATCCTTTTTTTATGTTTTAAATTCTTTGCAATTGAGACATGTTTCAGTTATGCAACTTTTATATGTAGAGTTATTTTCCCTCTACTAAGATCCGTCGTTTTATTAATTATCACACTTTTAGGTGTCTTAACTAAGGAAATCGAAAATAGGTAAAACTATAGAAAAAGATTTGAAGTGGTTATAAGACAGTCTTTTTAGTCAACATGTACATAGCGTGTATTCTTATGTTGTCCCGATGGAGGGAAATGTCGCACAGATATTTAAGGTTATAGCAATTTTGCCTGGCTCAACTTAATCAAGATGTTCTAGTCTTTGATGGACATGGTTTATACACTTAATATTCGGGATGTTGTGTTGTATATTGTTGGCTATGTTTAAGTGATGTGTGGACATTGAAGTTAGTGTATTAATACAACATGCCGAACTGTAATTAATTTATTACAGAAAATCTCTCAATATATATATATATGAGCAGTAAGAAGCATAGCAGTATAAAGTATATATATAGCAGTTAAGGTTATGTTATATATTATATATATATATTAGCATATATATATATATATATATATATGTTGGTTGATATTGGTTATAAGAGCAGATATTATTGGTTATATTATATATATATATATACATATATATATATTATAAAATTGCAATGGGTATTCTTTACGTTGTTACTTCGACGAAGAATTATACCAAAAAACGGGTCATGGCGGCCACTGCATGGACTGCAGTCACAACAGAGCCGGACCGAACTGCGAGCGTTGCAAAGACAACTTCTACGAGAGACAGGACGGAGCCTGCGTTGCTTGTAATTGCAACGAAGTAGGTAGGAAACAAGTTAAATTTATTATTAGCCAGTTGTAGTGGTAGGCTGTTGTTATTGAGGATATTACATATTATTACCTTATTATTATTACTATTATTATGATTATTAGTAGTAGTAGTAGTAGTAGTAGTAGTAGTAGTAGTAAAAGTAGTAGTAGTAATAGTAGTAGTAGTAGTAGTAGTATTAACAATAATAATGGTAGTTGTGATAAATTATAACAATGATAAATAAAAAAATGAAAATAATTTCTATCCCTTAAAATTTAAAATAATAATAATAATAATAATAATAATAATAATAATAATAATAATAATAATAATAATAATAATAATAATAATAATAATAATATTAAATATAATAATAATAACAATATTAATGTAAAAAAAGCTGGATAGAGGATTGGTCTTTAGTAGTAGTAGTAGTATTAGTAGAAGTAGTAGTAGTAGCAGCGGCAATGCTGCAATGGCAAGCATTTAGCGTTTTGGAAAATTATTATTATTATTATTATTATTATTATTATTATTATTATTATTATTATTATTATTATTATTATTATTATTATTATTATTATTATTATTATTATTATTATTATTATTATTTCAGGATCAAGGTCCTTACAGTGTGGAAACGACGGACGTTGTCAGTGCAAACCAGGCGTAGTGGGCGATAAATGCGATCGTTGTGATGAAAACTATTACGACTTCAGCCAAATGAGTGTTCATATATATAGAGCAGCAGCAGCAGCAGTATATAAGGCGTGGCGGGTTAAGGTTGGGTTATAGCAGTAGCAGCAGCAGTAAGAAAAAGAGCACAAATACATATGAATGAGGGTGATTGTCTCACTAGCAGGAAGAATATATATATATATATATATATATATATATGGTTAAGAGATTTGGGGAGTCAGATCTTATAATACAAAAATATTTAAGTTTAATACTCCTGTTCAGGTGAGACGAGGCCTGAAATAACTACGTTTTGTTACTAGATCATAATTTTATTAGTGTGAACGGAAATGGAATAAAATTCCTCGTCAAATTAACGGAGTTTATCCCTTCTTTTTCAACTATTTCTCAGAAATTAGTTTTTCTCTGCGTTAAAAATTCTTGTTGCATCACGTCCCTAAAATATTTGATTTTGCTATTTGAACTTTTAATTTCCACTTATAAACTACTTCAGTTAATAATGAACGTTTGGTTAATGTTTTAATGTTCGTTATTTGTCTTCAATAAAAGTTATCTAATTTAGCATAGCCCTTAAATCCGTTCGAACGCCGTACCCTGTTAGCTGATTCAGACAACGTTTGAAATGTCTGCAATTTATACCCAAATCCAAAAATTCCGTCATTGCGAACAAAAATGGAATAGCATTTCCCGTGAAAACTAAGTTTATCCGTTCTTTTTCAATTATATCTCAGAAATCAGTTTTTCTCCGAGGAAAATAGGCCTGTTTTGATTGAGTATAATATATAGTATATATAATTTAAGGGTTATATATATATATATATATATATGTTGCTATATATATATATAAGCATATAAGGTTATTAAGAAAGAAATATATATATATATATATATATATAGGTATGGTATATATATATATATATATATATATATATATATATATATATAAACTTTCAAGTTATATTCTAAATTAAACGCTTATTATTATAAAGCCTGGATAAATTTTTCAGTAAATTTAAATTAATTTTCAAACTCTTTCATAAAAAAATTGTATGATTTAGCTTGAACGTCGTAGAACTCCGTTTGAGCCACGTCCAGGAACAGCTGAAAAGAGATGAAATGTTGAACATTTTTCCTTCAGTAATTTTTCATAGCGTGACATGGTACAAAATCCAATATTGCAAAAATTTCCAAACCCTAATGGATATGATATATAGTATATGAGGTAGTTATATTGGTATATATAGAAGGTTAATATATATATATATATATATATATATTAGTTAAGTTATATATATATATATGTATATATGTGTAATATTATATTAAGGTTATATATATATAAAGTATATATATATATATATATATATATATATGCTATTAATATATATATATATATATGTTAATATAGCGTTATGGTTATACAGCAACTAAAAGCATATGATATATATATATATATATATATATATATATATATATATATATATATGTTATATATATAATATATATATTAGTTGTTGTTATGTAGTTATTATGATTTAAAGCACTGCTTATTTGTGTATTATAGTAAAATCGCCATAAAGTTTAAACCATAAATTGTAAATTCTTTTTAAAGATGGAAGAATTTAGCATCTTAAAGCTAGAGCAAAATGAACATAAAATGCAGCTAAATTGAAAATCACAGGATGAGTCATAGATTAAATATTCTAGAAGAGAAGAAAACATATAAACGATCATTTTACATTATTTCTACCAGGGATGCAAACATTGTGGTTGTTACGTTCAGGTTACAAATAACGTATATAGCTGTGATGCTTCGAGTGGTACTGTGTATGTAAACAACACGTAGAAGGCAAGCAGTGCGACACCGTTCTGTGACTTTTTTAATCTTTGGATAAGAAAACGAATTTGATGCACTCCTTAGCCTGTTATGGCTCTCCTTCTATTTGCCTTCAGCCAAAGGATATTCCAGCGTGTTATAAGTTGCTGGTTATTGGCTGGCTGGCTGGCTGGTTACGACACACACAATGGCTGGCTGGCTGGCTGGCTGGTTGGCTGGATGATGAGTTGAAATTTGTTAAAAACATGTTTAGATCATTGTATTACTCGGAATATGCTATACACAAAGCCTTTCATAAAGCAAGAAAAAAATTATACTCATTGGGTGCAAACCATTCAAAAGACTTAAGAAAAGGATGAAATAATGGGTATTCCCTCTCATATTGAACCCGAAATGAATAAAATTTTATCAAATTCAGCATCATTAATAAATTTATGTCAAATTCAATTAAATAATGAAGATTGTAATACAGTAATTTATAGTGTAGCTTGCAATGATTGTGATGAAAAATATTTATGTGAAACCGATGATTTAAAAAGACGTTCATATCAACATGGTTATAGTCTGAGTTGAGGGGACCGCAACTCTGCTTTGTACCAGCATATGAATGAACACAATCATACGATCAATATGAATTCTGCTAAAATAATTTTATCTTGCAAAAATGTTGAGAAAAGAAAACTCATCGAATCATTTATTATAAAAAACACAAATAACTTCAACAAAAATCCAGGAGAAATAAAAATTGATAACCTGTTAAATATTTTATTAATGGAAGAAAAACGTTATAAACGCTTCTTGAAAAAAAAAAACATTAGATGTTTGGTCAAACCAACTAAAGCTGTTCATTGTTCTTATTAGAACTTATTTCTCTTTATCTTCATTTTTCGAATAAAGGACTCCAGATCTAGGGGTCGAAAGTTGGCTTCATTTATATTTCTAATCTTAGCTTCTCATTTTTATATGTTACATCGTTTTACTGTTTTTCGTTTTTAATGTTTTAATTACTCGTACATCGGTAAAGCACAACTATTATTCCCTTTATTGGAAATACTCTGCTCTTACCTAACCTTTGTTAAAAGCCCATGCTATTTTTCTTATCCTTCTATTTAATAGTAAACGTATTCATTATTATTATTATTATTATTATTATTATTATTATTATTATTATTATTATTATTATTATTATTATTATTATTATTATTATTATTATTATTATTATTATTATTATTATTATTATTATTATTATTATTATTATTATTACTTTTATTCACCTTCTTATTGAACTAGTTTAATGAATTTAGTGGTAACAGCTCAATGTAAGTACTATTAATCCTTGAAATTATTTCATATATATATATATAGCAGCAGCATATATATATTAAGGTTATATAAAAGCAGCAAAGAAGAAAGAGTAAATAGCATAAAGAAGAGTATATATATATATATATATATATATATAGAGTAGCAAGTTAGTATATAGTATATATTATATATATATATAAATATATATATCAGCAACAATTGAGAGTCGATCTGTACGTGGAGAAGAATAAATTTGAAGTAGAGGCATAATTACCTAAGATGTTGATCTTCTTTCAATCCAAAGCAGGTAAAACCATCATGTAGAAGCAGAAGCGAGAGACACTGTTTACCAGTGCACCAAGTAAGTTAACATTGTTTTACTATAATATTTGAGTTTGTTTTTATAGTAACAACCATGTAGACAAGCTAGAATGATAGTTTTTGGAGGTATGTGATAGAGTTGATATAAGTATATATATATATATATATATATATATATATATATATATATATACATATAAAAGAGCAGTTATATAGTTAGCAAGTTATATATATATATAGTTATTGGGAGCATAAGATAAGTTATATATATATATGTAGTATATATATAAGGTGTATATGTAGCACTCCAATATAACTTTGTAAACATTTTAATTTATGTTCGTACTTATGCCAAGATTTGCGCTAGCAAAATTTTAGCATAAGTCAAAGTGAAATTATATATAAACTCGTCCTTTTGATACAGTCAGATAAAAAGTCACAAATTATTAAGAATCAAAAGAAATAAATTCACTCAAGATACTCTCATCCTGGCAAGAGCGATAAACTTCAAGGAAAAAGGCTGCGACTTGAATTACGATCACAAATTTTCGCCGCTAAACAGAGTCAGAGGCAAGTTTGAAAAACGCACCGGAAAAGGCTGCCTTGCAATTCGCCTACAGAGAGTATCTCAACAGAAGGGACTTTGTTACTTCTATACTTTCATTGCATATTTTACTTGTTGAATAAAAACTCATTTCAAATATGAATCTTTAAATTGCTACTATCCTTTATATAGGGGGTGCTTGCTCTAAAATGCCACCTCAATTTAGCAAGTTTTTACCCTATATAATTGGTGAACCCGGAGTTGGAACACCCAGAACTTCAATCAATGCCTTCTGATTACTAAAGAAAAACAAACAAAATGAAGAAAAGAAAAACCAAAATAATACTAAAAATCCTGCACCGTGAACACTCGGAGAAAAGGGACTCAAGTAAAACGAATTTCACTTTCATTTATTTTTGGATTATGGTCTTCATCTTCTTCAACTATCACAGTTCGAGGATTCATCGCTAGACATAGCAAACTTCCTTTCGGCATGGATTTCTTTCATCATTTAAGTTTGATTATGGCAGAAACTCATTTTTGGATTCCACTACGAACTCTTGATTCCTTTTTGAATTCTATTCTGTGACCGCTCCCTTTATGTATGAAGAAATTTTTCAAATAAAGGACCCAAATTTCAAGCACGACTCTACATATGTAACTTCCTTTTCGGCATGGATTTTCATCATTCTAAAAGCTTGATTAAGGGTTGAAATTCATTTTTGAATTCCACTACGAACTTTGATCATTCTTTTCGAATTCTAAATGGTTCTGTGACCCTCCCCTTTATGTATGAAGAAATTTTTCAAATAAAGAACCTAAACTTCCAGCAACTTCGTCCCTACATATGTCAAGCAATGTTTCTCTCGTAACTACAACTTTGAAAACTACTTGCGCATTGGTCAAATCATGGATACGTTAGAAACGTCTGACCTTTCCTTGGATTTAACGGTTCGATCAATGTGGCCTATTTAACTTGTGAATAATACAATTGTTTCATATCAATAATTATTATGTATTAACATTTTTGTACTTTTATAACATTTAAATG
>JABUQX010100641.1:0-30000 GCA_015478945.1 Trachelipus rathkii | reverse complement strand
TTGAAATAAATAGAATACAAGTAATTAAGGAATTTGTTTATTACGTAACTTTGCGTGTTGGATCCCGTAGATCCCCAACTCAGACCATAAACGCCGGTGACTTCAATGACGGTGTTCCACACCTCACTCCAGACTACGATTTTCAGGATGGTAGTGAGTGCTACAAGGCACCCTCAGATTCTTCGGTATTATAGGGAGTGCTATACCGGCACCCTCCGCTACTTCTTTTACTATAGGGAGTGCTATACCGGCACCCTCCGCTACTTCTTTTACTATAGGGAGTGCTATATCGGCACCCTCCGCTACTTCTTTTACTATAGGGAGTGCTATATCGGCACCCTCCGCTACTTCTTTTACTATAGGGAGTGCTATATCGGCACCCTCCGCTACTTCTTTTACTATAGGGAGTGCTATATCGGCACCCTCCAACTCTTCTTTTGTGTTGTTCACACCACGGGGCTCCACCAAATAACTCGGAGCCGCATTCCACTCGGCCTCCACCCAATTGCACCAGGTTCCACACCAGGCTCTGCACCAGGCTCTGCACCAGGCTCTGCACCAGGCCCTTAAAACAGAATAGGACCAGATTAACACATATATATCTTTTAAAATGTACAGAATGAAAAAATAATAATATAATAATATAATTAATAATAATAATAATAATAATAATAATAATATAATAATAATAATAATTAATAATATAATAATACTATTAATTAGAAACCCTAACGCTAATCATATCATTACACCCACTTTTTTACTGCGCATTTCACACACTCCTATCTATTACTAGCAAATTATACAAGTAAACAATAATAATAATAATTAAAATAATTAATAATAATTAATAATAATAATAATAATAATAATAATAATAATAATAATAGTATATATTCTGCCACCTTTTTGCTTCTCACCATACGTCTTTCCAGACGTGTAATACCTAATTTCAGCAACCATTTTATGCTTCATCATTACGCAACCTTACCTCTACTTTTCTATCACCTGTTTATTAATAAATTTACACATCCGGAAACCCTCAAAACTATATTTTCATTAAAGAATCCAACAAAGTTACCTTTTAATGTCTAAAATGTTTACGTACATAACCTAACTCAACTGACCCACATATTATATCAGTTTACTTTACCCAAAATACTCCAAAAAATCATATCAACCTATTTTACAACTAATATTACGTTTATAAAGACACCATATTCTACTAGCAGATTGCGTTAACGCAACCTAACCTATATTCATAATACACATACTGTACCTACTCAAATTAACTTTACTCACACCTAAATATTTCACTTTCCAAACTGAACGCAACCTAACCTATATTTCCTATAAAAATTCTCCATAATAAATTTCAACCTTTACACTTCTCTTAACGATCCTAAACACATTATCGAAAGCTACTCTATTTCCTTATTCCAAATTGACACTTTAATATTTGATTCCAAATTATGTTTTCACTATCAACTCTAACCAACTTCTAATAAATAGTACTTTCCGCTATTCCAAATATTCACTATTTTAGCTCACATTTTAATTCATTGTTTAAATTGTACTCCTATCTGCGTTAAATCTTTAGGTTTTAAGTAATAATTTTTATCGTTATAAAGAAATTCATTATTCACGAACTACAATTTTAAATATACATAATTTAAGTTATCTTACCCGATTTCACGGGACACGAAACTTCTTAGATGGTTACCACTGAACCTCTTCACAGCAACAATAACACTTCCTGATAACAATATACTTTTCGTTACCAATTACTTTAACGCTGAAAACTTTTATAACAAAATCCAATTTAAGAAGCACTTGAACTTTTAAAGACTTGTTGCTCACAAAACCATCCAAGAATAAATATCTTTTCCGCTCACGAAATCCTTCGTATTTTAATTTGCATTTGAGAATTTAGTTGGTTTAAGAATCAATCTGGCATACGAAACCAACTGTCATACAACTCCCCCTCCAAGATTGTAACACAATCTTCAAAAGAAAAAGAAAATCAACAACCAATACCATCAAATAAACACTGAACCTCACTTCATTTGTCCAGTAGATGCCCTTCTTCGTGCCTCAGTTCTCCTTTCGTATTCAATGACCCTCCTCATCACATTCGGCTGTTCTGGCACAGGTCCTCTCGACCTGGTCATTGGTACTGTATATACGTCTGAATCCGATAAACTCTTTTCTTGCTCCTCACGTCCAGTACCTATCATCATTGCATCAGGTACCTCACCCACTTCCAATAACTCATCATATATAGACCGTGGTCTATATTCGGAACCATCCGGACTGGTCACCATGATATTGACCTCTTCTACACCTTCTACCTGCTCCACCACTGGTTCCTCTACTTCTTGCTGTATGACAGAGTCCACCTCTTGACCTTTATTAGAGTCCACCTCCTGATTCATAGTTGGTTCCACTTCCTGCTCCATAATGAAGTCTACTTCGTCACCACTCTTGTCACTAATATGGACTCCCAACGAATAGCTATTTTCCGGAAACCTTAGTGATTTTTCAAATCTGCTAATATCATAATCGCTTTCCACACCACCATCCACTTCTTCATCGAACCAGTCACGATACTCACTAGCATCGATGGGTGAAAGCACCGTACCGCAATCCTCCGTTTGGGTTCCTTTAGTCTCACCCACAAGTTCCTCTGTCTGCACCGATACACTCTTTTTGCCACCTCCTTCTTTCATTGCCATCTGTTTTAACAAACGCCAAGCTTCTTTAATTTTCGACCCTTGCTTCTTTGGAAGTTCTAACTCTGGTGATGTTCGCCTATACCGTGGTACACACTCCATTGTCATTTCTGGTACCTCTTCCACTTCTTCCACCTCTAACTGATGTTCTTTCGGATCCCAATCCACCTCTTCACACTGGAAGTATTGTCTCAAATACTCTGGGGGATCCGCCCAAACCTTCAAATGAGAGTAATGTGCTCTTGCCGTTTTAGTTTTACCCTTAATGTCATACGACATACCTCCTGAAATAACCTTAGTTATTGTAAACGGACCCTCATACTTCTCACTCAGTTTTCTGTTCAGACTCCTATCCACTGTAACAATTTTTCTTTTCACCCTCACCCCTACCGCGTACGGTAACCAATTTGGGTGTCCTTCACGCCACTTCTCCTGCTGATCTCTCGGAATCGGTACCACTTTACCCTTCTCATGCTTCTCCACCATCAATTTTTCCACCGGGGACACCCCAAGCTCTGCATGCTTTGTATTGTTATACACAAGCACTGCTCTTGGCAGACAACTGTCCCAATCAATGTCTTTTTCCATGATACTTCTCAGGAATTCAGCAAAAGTCCTATTTGCACGCTCCACGGCCCCGTTACTCGCTGGCTTATATGGGCTGCTGTAAATGTGTTCTATTCCATACTCTTGAAGCATTTTCTCAAACCTACCGCTTCTAAACTCCACCCCGTTATCCGTTAAAACCTTGTATGGAGGCCTCAAAAATGTTGGCAACATTTGGTCTTCGAATGCCCCTGCAACACTTCTGGCCGATTTGTCCTTCAACGGTTTCACCGCCGCCCACTTACTACAATGGTCCACTGCGACCAAGCAAGCCACGTTACCTTTTCTTGTCTTTGGCATCGCCATCACATCCACTGCTACTAACTCAAACGGGTTCCTGACCTCTATCTTCCACATAGGTGGGAATACTACTTGGTGGTCGATTTTGTTTAACTGACACTTTGGGCACGTTCTACAAACCTCTTGCACCACTGATGACATTCTCGGGTGCCACACATATTTGGACACCAATTCCATCAACTTGTCCCTTCCAACGTGCGCCATGTTCCTATGTGTTACCACACACACACTAACCAACTGTTGGAACCCAATGACTGCACTATAATACTTTGTTCCCATCCTCTTCACCAAAATGGACCCGTTCATACGAAAATCGTCTCTATACCGATAAAATTCTTTAAGCAGCACATCTCCTTTCGTTATCAACTGCTTCCTTCTCACCTTTTGTCTCAGTATCCTTACTACCTCTGATCTTTCTTGCAGCCTAGTGATGTCATGAACCGATATTATATTACTTTCACCTCCACTCTGTACCATTATGTTATACACTCCTACTGTTGTCAGAAATGTATCACTTACATCATCTGCATCATCACCGTGACAAATTATCCCTTCACCAAAGTCCAGTTCCGCCTCTACTTCCTTCAAATAGTTCATACCTAACAGCATACATGCTGGAATGTACCCATTCTGTACCACAGCCAATGGTAACACCACCCGCCGATACAAAGTACTAATTTCAATTTCTACAGCCATGTTACACTCCACAATACCTGTAGTGACTCCATTAAGTGTCAAATTTATTGACCATTTCCTTCGAATATACCCGAAATTCTCCAGGTCTTGAACTACACCTTCTTGTATCAGACTTATAACTGCACCTGTATCTAAAAACGCACACTTGCGTACCACACCAATACAAACCTCCTGCCAAGCTACACCTCCCAATACATGGTTACAACTTAACCGTGATATATGACACCTCTCCCGCATCATCAAGTTTATGTCCAGACCTTCATCTGTACCATAATGCACCAAATTGTTTCCAGGATCCTCACTTAACTCATTTTCGGAATCCTCTACTTCCTCTTCCTCCTGCTGTAACTCTTCCTGAGATGGGAGTTCATCAACCATGATATTTCTATTATTACTGTTAAACGTTCCGTCGTTTCTTAAAGGGTTAAAATGTGTACCACCAAGCACCTGTATGTGTACACTTTTAAGATTTTCTTTCTTTCCCACTTTGGGACCTAAGTACACCACCGAGCAACATGTACCATGATGTAACCAGATCTTCACCTTAAACATGTCACTTGCCACTAACAACACTTCTGGTACCGGTTCTCTACCAGGCATCCTCAATGCCCTCAAATACTTCAACGACTTCTGTTTCTTTTCTACACCATACAACTTCCGATCTTCTATAAGTGTATCCATTAATATCTCTCTTAACACTTTGTGATTTTGTACGGTACCCTGTACCTGCACATCCTCCAACACAGCCTTTAAACTAATAAATAAGGAGTCCGCACCACCGGGAACTAATTTCATAATGGTTAACCCTCCAGGAAGGGCACATGGATCGGCTGGTTCTTCATCCTGATCTTCACTCCTATGGCACCTGGACCAAGTGTCCGCAAAAATGTTATCTTTACCCGGGTAATACCGCACCTCAAAACTGTACTCACTTAGATCGTCTAATACCCGTGCCAGTTTACTATCAATCAATTTCATAGTATGTAAATATACCAAAGGTCGGTGGTCGGTATATAAAATAAAATTTTGACCTAACAAAAATGATCTAAAACTTTTCACCCCCCACCTGATTGCAAGAAGTTCTCTTTCAATAGTTGAGGCTCTCCTCTCACAAGAATTGAATGAATGTGAATTAAAAGCAATCACCCTTCTCTCACCTCCTTGTTCCTGGCACAGCCCAGCTCCCATACCAAATCCACTGGCGTCCACAAATAACTCTAACTGTTTTGCCTCTGGTGAAAAATTCGGAAACGCCAACTCCACCGATTCCTTCATTCTTTCTTTTAAGTCCATAAACGCCTTTGTTCTCTCATCCGTCCACACTATCGGATCCTTCCTTTTACCACCAGTTAATGCACTAAGAGGTGCCGCTACCTCTGAACAGTTCCTTATAAACTTCCGCTGAAAGTTTATCATACCTAAATATCTCCTCAATTCTCCGATGTTACTTGGTTTTTCTAGTTTATCAATTTGGGACATAAACTCCGGAAGCTTCCTGATACCTGTACGACCAATAATATGGCCCAAAAACTGTACCTCTTTTTGCACCCAATTACACTTACTAACCTTCACCTTCACGTTGGTTTCGCAAAACCGCTGCAGTACCTGCTCTATTAATACCAGATGTTCCTTAAACTCTCCTGAAATCAATAATACATCGTCAACGTATACCACCACTCTATCTTTACTGAACCCCGAAAGTATTCTCTGCATTTCCCGTTGGAATGCCGCAGGTCCGTTTTTCAAGCCAAAGCTTAACCTTTTGAAACGGTACTGCCCACTGACAGTCGAAAAAGCTGTAAAATTTCTACTACCCTCCTCCAAGTTCATCTGGTAGTAACCTTTTACTAAATCCAAACTTGTAAAATACTGAGCACCGTGACAACCAAAAACTGTTTCTGTGATGTTCGCCATGGGGAACCTGTCCGCCTCTGTCACCTTGTTAAGCCTTCTATAGTCGACACACAGTCTGAGTGTCCCATCTTTCTTTCGTATCGGCACTACCGGTGAGCTCCACTCTGCAGCACACGGCTCCACTATATCTCGTAAACACAACTCCTTTACCTGATGTTCAATTTCTTCGTTTGTTCTCTGATCAAACCTCCTGGCCCGTTGATATATAGGGGTATAATCGTGAAGTTTGATCCTATACGGTGTCATTGATGTCTCACTGACATCCACGTCACTTCTACTAAATACTTTACGTTGTCTCCACAGTACCTCTAAAATCTGCTCAATCTGTTCTGATGACAGTTCTTCCATAAATTTTATCTCGGTCTTTAATTTCTCCTTCGTCCACTCCTGTTCATTACTAGATGGACCCGACAACTCTTGCACTGTGGTGTTTACAGTACACACACTGGTTTCATAACTTCTCAACCTGTCTTCATCTACTACTAAATGTGCTGTACCTACTTGCTCACCTTTACCTAATTTTAACTGACCCGGTGTCAACTTCTTTAACAATACAGTACCTCCTTTCTCTACCCACTTCACCAACCCTGGTATGATTTTAAATCTTTTGTTGTAACCTTTTTTACCACCTTCTACACCTTCCAGTAACAACTCTTCCGGCTTTGTACTGTACCCTCCATCATGATTCCTTGGTTTTATCTGTTTAGATCTCCATTCTACCTTAACTGTTTCCCATCATCTTGTAATCACCGTTTGCTGTCTAACCATTATACCAGGCACCGAGGTGTTCACCACCCTTATACATGTCTGATTAATCCATCCATCAGAATACACCTGCTCTTTTGAACCATGGTCACCATACCTTCCTTAAGATGACCCGCTACAGGTATTAAGCTTAATATTATTCTTAACCAAAAACGGCATCCCCAGTATCACACCCTCCTTCAACTTTTTAACCACTATGAAATCCGACTGACCATAGCTGATTTCATCAATAGTGATCCTCAACGTTGCAGTGCGGTGCGAATCTAAACACAGCTGTGGGTCACCCACACCTCTCAACCTCATCACCTTATTCAATACTACCGGATTTGAGATCCTTGAAAGTTCACTTTCTTCGATTAAACAATATTGGGCTCCTGAATCCACTGTCGAAATCATCTCCACACCATCAAGTTTTATCATCACCCTCAACAACGGTGCCATTTTTAAACTTTCAGGACCCGTGACCTGCATATTACCTGTAGTATGATACACTCCTGTTGTTATGTCTGTTGTAACCATACTTCGTACCTTTTGTATCCGCTGAGGCAATGGACCAAGTACTCCTTCATCTTGACTCATCACAAACTCTCTTGCCTCAGGATTCGGCACCCACCCACCTTGACTAACCGGGATACTTTGTGGACACATTATACTGGGGGTTGGCTCCGACACGTCCCGGGCACTGGCGGAGCAGGTTCGTTTCCCGAACCTGGTTGTTTATTCTTTCTTATGAAGTCTTCCACTTTCTCCTTCATAGGACATGCCTCACGCCAATGTCCGACTTCACTACAAAGAAAACATCTTTTTTCCACCTCTCTTGAAGCGCCTTGATCTTGTTCCCTATTGTCATTTCGACGCTGAAACCCGTACCCCATCCTTGCTCCACAATCCATAAGCTTATGCTCATTACTGCCACATCCTAGGCACCACCCTCTAAACCTCCAACAATCTCTCTTAACGTGACCCACTTTGTCACAATGATGGCACCTTATTCTTTGCCCACTGTATGACCTACTACTCCTTCTACTATACTCCCTTGGTCCATCTTTCCGTTGTGGTGCCGGTCTCCCATAACGGACCTGGTCCGCATACGTCCTCCTCTGGTTGCCTTCTTGTTGAATGGCTGCCCATATAGGAATAGCTTCAGCTTCTGGTTCCGATTGATCTTCAAGTTCATCCTCTTCTTGGGCCCAACTCACCATATCCTTCCAACGTACCTTCATACTCTCCTTCTCAGCCCCCATCCGTAACTTAACCTTCTAAGCCACTTTTTAGGCAGGCTAGTTCACGAACTGTCTTCTTAGAATCCAGTTGCGCCCTGATCTTCTTTGTTGCTGCCTCATATTGTTGTCTGCATTGCCGCAGAGCAAACTCGGCGATATCATTTTCCTAATCTCCATCTTCCAGAATTCTTTCTGAAGATCCATCACCTCACTATCTTCTCCCTTTCTACACAGCTACGCAGCCTTGAACAAGGGTTTACAACTTCACTTTCGGCTCTGTATAATACTGTAGTATGTCTTAGGGGACCGCACCTCCAAAAAAGCTCCCAATTCAACAGCCCACCGCTGTTTGTCCCTTCCAAGCTGTTCTTTCGCGTATACCTCTCAAAATCCTCGATAAAGGCATCAAAGGTCTGTACCTTGTCCTCGTTCCGTACTAAAGTTTTACCGCTTTTGTGTTACTCTACCTGTTAGCGCTTTTCCGGCCACTTTTTTCACACCTTCCGAATAAGATTTCACACTCTGGTGTCCAAAAGTATATATGCATTATAGAAAAGGTTGGTACAACCCTTTTTCTATCTTTTGTTTATATCATAGTTCTCATTTGCTTGAAGGTTGTATTTCTCCATACACAATAGAGATTTTTAATCTTAAAAATAGGAATACAAACTCCAGAATCCTCTTTGATACCACGAGCTACCACCATAATATAAGTCCCCAATATATCTGTTGAACGCTGTTTCCCATCCCATCTCTTGCATGTGTCACATGGATCTATCCCTGCCTAAAATTACAACGAAAACTTAATGTCAAAATCTATTTTAAAATTTATTTGATATAAATTTTTACATAGTTTTTTTTCTGTTATTCCTCTATCTTCTCTTCTTTTTTCCGACCTAACCATTTCAATCTTATATTTCTCTTAGTTTCACTTCTAATTTATCATAACATAGAGTTATTGTCATGACATAACGATTTTCTAAACCCCTCCATAATAAAATTATCTACTTTCTTCTTTCGCTAAATAGACACTACAGTTTATTCCACCGTAGCCTATACATCGTGTTCGTTTGTTTAGTAATCTTTCCTTCAGCCTATTACCCTATCTCGTCCCTCTCTTCAAATTCTATTTACTGATATTCACCTTTCAGTTGTACCTTTTACCAATATTATTCCAACTATCCTTCCTTCTGTGCAGTCTCTTTTTCTTTGCTTTCGATACGCTGTGCTGCCCTCTCTTGCTTTTCTTTGACCTCCCTTCTGGTTTTTCCACCCGCGCTTACTATTTGTCTCCAAACTCCTTTCGTACACTTACGGGTTGCTTAGCCTCTGGGAAACTAAGAATGGTCTTATCCTATATATATATATATATATATATATAATATTAATCTTAGTAATTTTTATTTTTTAGTAAGGTGCGTAATTTAGAAAATAGTAGCTATTTTAATATATTATATATAATATTATATAATTAGTAGGATACAAACTTAATCATATACTGCTTGATCACTTTAACCTTAAAAATCTTAAAATATATCACTTCTGCCCGTGTTAACTACAACTTGTATATGCTTAAGTGATTTACATATTAAGTCAGAGAAGGCCGATGTCGCTCTTAATCCGCTCTCATTTATTAGGCACGCGGTTATCCGGGTTCTCCAAGCTTTACTTCGGGTTACGGGCTACTCTACGGGTCCATACTGGCTTCTTCCCTATATCATATTCCCTACAAACAGTATGGTTATATTTGAAAAGTTATCACCTTTCTTTGGCTAGAATTAAATTAAAAAATGGAAAGGTTAAAAACGCTAAAAAAATTATATAAAAAATATTATATTATACTCAAGATAGACTAAAAAAAAATACAGGACGCTTCTGAATTTTCTATTAAAAAGAATTTAAATTTTAAAGGAGAAAAAAATTCATAACATACTACTTCAGAAAAATATATAACAAATTATAATAATATAAAAATTTCATTTGCGAAATTTTCCTTGCCTAAAAAATGCCGGCGTGTATTCTAAAAGTAAAAATTACTCTTCACCAGCCATGAAGAGCCCGTTACGCCTAGAATATTAATGCTAAATAACATTTTCATTACTTTAAAAAAATGATAATCATTTTATGAAAAAGCCAGAATTGAAGGTACTATTAACACTTTGTCATATAGTTTTCGACAATATCGCGAAATTAACAACAAACAAAAAAGATATAATGGTGCGTGACGCCACGGAACCCCAAAACGAATATTGCATAAACGACCCCCGAACCGTACGGAACAACTCTCGACCACTTCACACAGTAATAGTCGAAGCTCTTCGAAAAAATTTTATATTTTATATATGGTTATATCCATTCTCATACTACTCTCTCTACTTCTCTGCATACTACGTCTTCATATCTGCGATCTCATCATCGTCTCTCTTCCTCTCTCTCTCTACTCTCATCTCGCCTCTCTACTGAAAGAAATATTATATCTCAGTTGTGAGGTATACCTATCATGATTGTAATATTTAGTATAGTATATAGGTACTATTTATAAAATAAATAATATCATAATTTTGAGAAATAAAAATAATATAAATATAAATTAAATATAAATATTATAATATATAAAATAATTATCGGAAATTTTCAAATAATATAAATAATATTTTCAAAGAAATTACAATTAATAAATATTATATTCCTGAAAAATTTCATAAAACAATTTATAAATCAGTTTATTTCACGAATTACAAAAGAAATCCAATGATTGCTTCTTAAACCCCAACCAATCATAAACATCACCTTCAAGGATAACACCAAAAATTCGAACTTCAGAAAATATATTTTCAAAATGGAAAAATTCAAAACAGCTTATACACTAGAATTTCAAACATATTACATAAAACATATTTAGCTCAAAATTAATAAAATAATTAAATCAATTTTGAAAGTACCAAAACAAAATAAATATATAATTATTTTAACGAGATAGAATTTCAAAAAAAATTCACAAAAAAATAAAAAAAAAAATCGAAAAAGGAAACATTAATTTTACATAATAAGCTTTACCACCCCATAATATACAAATAGTCTTAATAATACTCTCAACAGCAAAATATTGTGTCATAAATACCATGAAGCTCCACATCAAAAATTTCAACACTGTCAGTATAAATAAGTTACTGTCCACGCCAAAAACTCTCTCTCTCTCTCTCTATTCGCAAAAATTTATTCTCGTAATCCCAAGAAGCTTTAACAATGAATAATTAGATTAGAATTTCGGCTCCTACAATAAAATATCTGGAATACAGTAACTTTCATATATTTTATATATACCGAATGTTACATCCCAGGTAAAACTACAAGCCTACTGTAAAAAAAATGGGATTGACCACACATTTAAGAAAATTTATTTATCGATATAAAATATAAGAGGCCTACTCGTTAATAAATGGTTATGTAGAATTAATGTGTTGGCTAAACCATTTTACACTCTGAGTTAACACGCAACATACCAAAATGTAATAGTCTCCGTGTTACAAATATAATGATGATTTTTTTTTTTTGAAACATGGTGTGCTCCACATCAAGATTGCTATTTTATACAGAATTTTTATTTTTAAAGAGAGTGCTAAACATACGTTCGATAAAAATATAATGGCTCCACAAATACGTAACTACCCTCAATTTTAAGAATGCCTAAACCAATTAACCATTTTAAAAATATAGTAATAGTTCGCAAAAAAAAGAAATATTGGCCCGTTTCGGAAGGACTGACGAAAAAAAAGAAAAAAAATATAAAAAAATAAAATTCGCCTAAATTACACAAAAGCACCAAAACTTTATAGCCATTAAATTAGAAATTCTAAGCGAAAATTCTCCCCTCTTGTTTTACCTGAAACATCAAACGAGCGAAGAAAAAAATTTTTCCATTCTTACTTATCAAGTTGATTGGTTTTATTAGATTGCACCACTTCATATAGTCATCTATTCTCATTAATCAATATACCTGGTATATATATACCTAGTAACCCTAACTAATCTGAGAAATGAACGTACCGAAACGATACCAACTACAATAAATTAATGTGCCGGTGATATCATAACCACCACAATTACTGTATTGCATGATCATGAGGTAATATTTATAACGGAGCCTAAAAGCAAATAAGTTCATCAGTTCATATCTTAAGTTGAGGGGGAAAGGTGCAGAATACTATAGAGATAATATATATAAAACTACTTTAATAGTAAGAAGTAATTTTTAAATTACTAAGTAAAAATTAATTACCTCAAAAAAAAGTATCGATATAACATCATTAAATATATTATCTACTCCACTAATAACCTAGGCTTATAAATTAAATATAAACCTTAAAAGATTAATATTAAAATCTAAAATAAATATATTTAAATCATTTATATATTTTAAACATACTAAATGATAAATTACTACATAGTGAATATAAAATAGGTTATATATTCACTTAGTAATATTACAAATAGCAATTAAGTGTTACTATATAAAATATATATTAAAATATAAAAATTAGAATATATTATAATACTAATATTAAATTAATAGTGAATTGTATTTATTAATACGTTAACTTTATACGGTTGTGAGATCCGCAGTATTCTCACAACTTATCAAGGTAACCATAAACGCTCATAGGTTGATAACTTTCAATTGACGGGATGTTAATACCACACTATTCACACTCTCAATGACTAAATATCATAGATATTTTTTAGTTTCAGATTATATATTATATATTTAGAGTGCTATACAATAAGCAACCTCACTCAGTATATTATACTTCTGATATTTAATTACGTGTGGATAAAGTTGCTATATATAATATTAATACTAATTTCGGTCACCATTCATATACTACTACTACTACTTCTTTTACTATTTTATAGGGTATGTAGCTATATTATCCCGAGCTAACAATATCCTAGCTTACGATCTGTATTATCTATAGGAGTGCTATAATTTCAGGCACCTATTCTCGCATTAATACATCTTTTTCAATATTAAGTGGAGAAGTGCTATATCGGTCAACCTACTTTCACGCTTAAACTTTCTTTTAATACTATATAGGGAGTAATTGCTATATCGGCCATACATACCTCCGCTACTTCTTTTACTATAGGGGAGTGCTAAATAATCGGCACCCTCCGCTACTATACTCTACTTTTATTGTATAACACCACCGGCGGCTTTCAACCAATAACTCCGGCAGCCGTTCCCACATTATGCCTTCCACCAATATGCACTGGATCCATAACACACCAGCTTATTGGCTCAACCGGATATATTATCCGGATCCACAACAGGTGTCCGGACACTCAAGGTTATTCAATCGGGGTCTATGGCCACCAGTCAGCTCACTTTAACAGGAATTAAGGGTGATATCCAATATGATAATAACATATATAATTATATTTTAAATATGTTACAGTATATAAAAAATAAAAAATAATAATAATAATTAATTTAATTAATAATTAATATTAATATTAAATAATAATAATAATTAAATAATATATTAAATAATAATAAATAATAATTAACTATATAATATAATAATAATAATTAATAATAAAATTAATTAAATAATTATATATATAATATATAACTACTATATATTAAAATAACCCAAATCCTAAATATTATATTACCACACTTTATTTAACTGCGTACAACCCCCACTCTATTTCGATTTAAGTGTGTCAGAATGAATGTTTGCCAGAAATGGAATAAATATGACCCCTATTATTACTATAAGAGAATAAGGAAATAATAGAAATAATAATAATAATAATAATTAGAGAAATAAAAAAGATAATAATAATGAGAATAAATAATAATAGAATTAATAATGAAGCATGAAATAATAATAATAATAATTAAAAAAGGGGATAGTATATGCTGGACCGCTGACGAGAGGGATGACCGGGAGAACCTACGGGTCGGAGTTGTCGCCATACTGTAATCATCTCTAAGTTCTGTGTGGGGCCACAACAGGTGTGTGTCGTAGGGTGTGGTCAATGTGCTTCATAGTCAGTAGTGTCGCAATCGTTATGGGGGGTGTTGTGTGTGGGTGGGTGTTGGTAGATGAGTAATTTGCGTTGTTTGTGTTAATTTTGTCCCTGAAAATTAACGAGTTATAAAAACTCAACCTATAATAATCCAATAAAAAATTGTGTCTCAACAGATCCGTTGGGCATTTCCCCTCCTTAGAACATTTTTCTTCATTTTAATTCATTACAAACATCTTATACACTTATTATTCTACATTTTGAGATTTCGCTTAATTATGTTTACGTACATAACCTAACTCAACTGAACCCACATATAAAACCTTGATTGTGTACTTCGCAAGTTCTATCTTTGTGACGCCACAATCAAAAGCCACTACCCCAAAATGCATTTATCAATCGCCTAGTTCTTATCGCACAAACTTTTACTTAATTATCGTAGAAACACCATATTTTACTAGCCAGATTGCGTTTAAACACAACCTAACCTATATCCATAATACGCGCGCGATATATCGCACCTTACTCAAATTTAACTTTCCTCACACGGTGAACATAGAAAGGATCAAAGATCTTCCTCGCAGCAAGATCGAGAAAAAAACGGCAAGACACTTCTAACATTCTAAACAGTCTTCCTCTATAAATATCTACCTTTATAATTGAGACATTTCTAAACCTTTACAATCCTGCCTCTTAATTACAACTTCTCTCGTAAAAACACATTATGGGCGAAAACATCTCATATTTCCTTCTATTATCCAACATTGACCTTTAAATACATATATGACTTCCAATTATTTTATCACTATCATACATCTAACTATTAACTATTACTAATTAAATAGTATAAATATTCCGCTATTCCAAATATTCACTATTTTAGCTAACAGTTTTAATTCAATTGTTTTATTACTCATACTTCCTCCATTTTTGCTACGACATCTAGATTTTAAGTTATAATAATTATTTTTAATTACGCTAATATAATAAATGCCTCTGCTATATATTAATATTTTAATATACATAATTTTAAGTTATTTTATCTTTTCCCGATTTCACGGACTAAGTAACGAATAACTTACTTTAGTCTGTGAGTTACCATACTATGAACCGTCTCACTAAGCAGAAACATAAACTACACCTAGATAACTAAATATATTAACTGTGCGTACCAATATACTTTGACCTGTCAGTGTGAAAAAACTTATATTAATCAAATTAAATCTACTCAAATAAATAAAGGAAAAGCTAACTGAACTATTATAAAAAGACTTATATATAATATATATATATATATATATATAGATATATAATAATATATAATTAATATATATATATATATTATATATATATATTATATAAATATTATATTATATATATATATATATATATATATACATGAACAATATATAGTATATTATATGATACTAATATTAACCTAAAACCATTCCAAGTAAATAAATATATCTTTTCCGCTCACGAAATCCTTCGTACTTTAATTTGCATTTAAGAATTTAGTTGGTTTAAGAATCAATCTATCTTGTGCTTACCTGAACCATTAGTCATTATATTAAATTAATTAATATTATATATATAAAATATATTATATATATATTTAATATATGTATAAAATTAAAAAAATAAAATTCATTATTATCTGTATAATTAATATATGGATATAATAATCTATTTTAACGTTTATTATATAAGGTAAGGGTGACCCCTGAATGAGTTATTATCCTTATTAGTAAGCTCTGTATCTTTTATTAATTAGTAGTTGTAGTAAATAGTTATATATAGTGAGCCTAATTATAATTCAGCACTTGAGGGTACGAGTATACTTAGTGTGAAAGTGATATCTTAGTAGTATATCTATATCATTAATATTTAATATATAATATATTATTATATATATATTAAGGATATTATAATATATCATATATCAAGCTATAAATTTAGATATATATATATATTAAGGTGATATTTACTCATAGAGATATAGATAAATTGAGAAATTAATTTAGGAAATTCATAATAAATTTTGAATATATAGATTTAATTTGAGTCTATTTCAAACTATTAAATTATATTCATATAGAATGATATATTTATCTACAAATATTGATTGTTTTTAATTACTCCAAGGTTATTATATATATATTATACGGATGACCTGATATGAGTAAGAATTTCTTCTAACATTTTATCGCGCTGACTCATGTTATTTAAATAAACCAGATTCACTAATTTATATATATATGTATATAAGATATTAATAATATATAATTATTTAATATATATATATATATATAATATATATATTATATTGATATATATTTAATAATATATAATATATATATATTATATATATATATTAAATTAATATAATATATTATATATTATATATAATATATTAATTATATTATATATAATTAATTATATAGATTTAATATTATAATATATATAATATGAACACATAAAATAATTAACCTATTAAATTATATATATAATATGTTTAATATATATATATTATATATATCATTATATTAATATTAAATATTATATATATTATAATATATATTAATATATATATATATTATATTAATTATTTATATATTAAATTAATTATAATAATATATAAGTGATATAATATATATATAATAATATATATATATATTATTATATAAAATAATAATATATATAAAATAATAAAAATTAATATATAAACTATATATATATATATATTATATATATATATATATATGATGTATATATATATATACATGTAATATATATATAATATAATATAATATTATATTATTATTTATATATAGTTATTATAATTATATATATATTATATATAATATATATATATATTATATATATATATATATATAATATAATATATATAATATTATATATTAATATAAATTATTATAATACTGATAATATATATATTAATAATAATAGATATTATTATATATTACTATAATATTATATAATAATATATTATTATATATAATTAATAATATATAATACTATATAATTAATATATTAATATATTAAATATTAATATTATATATATATTATTATATATATATATTATTATATTTAAATTAATTATATTAGATAATATAATTTAAATATATATATATTTAGCTAAATTATATTAATATATTATTATATTATAAGATATAATATATATATATTAATAATATATATAATATATATAATACTATATTATATATATATATAATTTAAATATATTAATAAATATAATATAATTATATTTACTATAATAGTAATAATATTAATATTAATATATATTATATATATATATATATTATATAAATAAATATATATTAATATAATTATTTTTACTTCTCAATTAATAATTTTGTCATTTTCATCATCCTTTTTCACTTATACATTTATTATATAATATTTAATATATGTTTAAATGATGTGTGTGAGTTGTCAAACCTCTACTGCTAGGTTATTATTTAGAATGAAGCAAGAAGTTTACCTGGGTTTATATATAGTAGCATATATATAACGAGGTTAAATTTTAGTAGGAAATAAATAAATTCTTTAGCTCAATAATGTCAGTCGTTAAAGGATTTTAAACGTACTGCTACAAAATATTTAACGGTTTTTGAATCTTGGTTATAAGATAAAATAATTTAATCTCTGAAATACTTGTTTAATCGGTCAAGAATTTAAAAAAATTATTTTTTCTCATAAAAAAAAAAATATATAATCAATTCTGGTATAGAATGTACCTACAAAGCACGGAATGTATAATTATTTTTAAATCTTATTCAATTTCGCTAATTAAAAAAATATAGGGAAAAAAATCGACTCCAATACAGTTTAAATAGGCTCACCCGATAAATCTGCTTTTTGTTAACATTCGATCCTTTATAAAGTTTTAGGGTTTGAATTTATAGGGTTCATAATATTGAAAAATTAAACACACTCCATAGGACAGCAGGCTGCTAGATAGAGCAGCAGGCGCCAGCTTAATTATTACTCATATAAGTAGGTTGTTTATCTGCAAGTACAGAGCTTAAGATTTTAGTATTGTTGAAAGGATTTGAAGTATGTTTTGAGATGAATAAGCTTCCCATCAGTATAGATCCCAACAAAATTATAAACTCATATCAAAGACCTATTACGTATATTTAACTCTACTGCCAATCAAAAACTTTTATCGTTACAAATTACAAAAAACTGTTTTCAATATTCAGATGAGCGCGTAAAAAATCAACCATTGATATTTTTATTTACCAAAAAAATTTTAATCGATTTTTACTATAATAATGACTCATATTTAATAAAAATACCGTTACTATAATTTTGGTTTAGATCAGTGGACATCAAAAGTTCATATATCAGTAAAGAATGAGTTAAATATAATTAAAAACAGTCTAAAGTACATAAAGGTGTATATCATATTTTAATATTATAATTTTATATATAATATTATATATATAATTAATATAATATATTATAATATAATATTTATATATAAATATATATATATTACTATTATATATATTAATATATTATAATTAAATATATTAATATATATTTATTATTAATTATTATATATATATTAATATATATTATATATTATTACATATTTAATATATATATATTTTAAATAACATAATATTATAATAATATATATATATTATAATATATTATATATATATATATTATATATATATATTAATATATATAATATAATATATTAATGATATATATATTAGTTATAAATATATATATATATTAATATAATATTAATATATATATATTATTATATATTATATTAATATATATATATACTTAATATATATTATAATATATATATAATATATAATATAATATATAAATATATATATATATTTAATAATTAAATATAATATAATATTAAATATATTAATATATTATTAATATATATATATTATAATTACTATGATATATTATATATATATAGTATATATATATATACTATAATTAAATTATAATATATATTTAAATAATATATATATATAATATAATATATATATATAAATATAATATAATAATTAATTAATAATAATATATATATTAATATATTAGTGATAAATATATAAAAATAATATATTATATATATATATATATAATTATTATATAATATATATATTATAATATATATATAGTTATAATATATAATATCGATATTATATATATTATATTTAATATATAATATATATTATATATATCTCGTAGTGAATGTAATAGCAAAAGTCCAAAAATGTAGATGAAATCATTAAATATTAATTAATATGAAAATATAATATATATATTATTATAATATTAATATATTATATATATTAATATTATTAATAATTAATATATTATATTATATTAATATTTAATATTAATATAATATTATATATTTTAATATATAATAATATAATTATATATATTATATATATATTTAATATATCTTATATATATATATATATATAATAATTATATATAATTAATATATATTTAATATTAATATTATTTTAAATATTACATATATAATTTAATATATTATATTATTATATATATATTAATATTTATTAATTATAATTATATATTATTAATATTATATATATTATATAATTATATATATATTATATATAATTATATTAATAATAATATATATATATATTATATAAATATATTATAATTATATAATATATATATATATATATATTATAATATATATATATAATATAATATTAATCATATATATAATATATATAATTAATAATATATATATTAATATTAATTAATATTAATAAATATAATATTATATTTATAAATATTATAATATATATATATATTTAATAATATATAATAATCTTTTTTAAATAAAAAAATTCTAATAATAGTTGTTTTTAATTTATAATTTTAAATTTACTTTATGTATTTTTATTATTTGTGATATGATTATGTGTTATAAAAATACATATATATAAAATAATAAATCACAGGATATACACTAAATGCTCTCAAATACAATTCATTATTTAAAATTTAATAAAAAAAATTAATTTGAAAAATTGGGAAATAATAAAATTTTTAAATATATGAAATATATATATATATAATACACTTTAAAAAATAAAACAATAAATATTTAAGTAAGTACAATAATAAAAATTTTGATAAAAATTAATTAATAATTAAATTTGTTTTTGGGTAAATTTGCATAATAAGTATTAATATAATTATATTATATAATAAATATATTATATATAATAATATATATTATTATATATAATATATATTATATAGTGAATAGAGAGATATAATAGTAATTATAATTAGATTAGTAATGGATTATTTTAAAATAACTACATATATAGATAAATCTATGAGTATCAAGTAATAAGGTAATAGTTTAATATTATATTAACCAATATTAATTAAAACGATATTAAGTATAAATAATAATTAATTAATACATAAAATAAATAATCAAAATATAACATATAAAAAATTATATTACTAATAAAATAAATAATTTATTAAATAAAAAGTGTATATTATTAATTATAAATTTTCAGATAGAGCTATATATCTCACTTAAATGATAAACTATTATATATATTATTATATAATGATATAATTATATTTATTATTAGAGGATTTTGAATCAACTAATAAAATAAAAATGATATTATATATTAGTATAATATTTTTGTCGTAGTTATAATATAAAACTAATTCGCCAAGTATAATCATATTTCTTTTTTTTTTTTTTTTATATTATATAATACAATATAAATCATAATTTATTTAAAATATATATAAAAATAATAAATAAATAATAATTAAATTTTATTAGATGAACAAACTTTTTTCATTTAATTATCAAATTTTAAATTCTACATAAATACGAAAGAATATACATGTACACTATTGACTAAATAACTTTAGTACTAGTATTTATTTCTTTCCTTCGTAAACATTTTTAACTCTTATTAATTATTATATTTGTAGTATAAATTATATAATATAATATAAATATTATATATATATATGCTTATATATATCCTATATATATCCTATATAGTTTATAATAATCTTTTATATGTATTATTAAAATTTATTCATAATTTTTTATATATATCCGGAATATTTATCTCCTATTTATATAAATAAATAATCCGTTTTAAAAAACTATATTATATAGATTATTAGTATTAAGTAATATACTTCTTTCAGGGATATGAGTAGTACGTTCATTATGATTATTTTAAATACACGTACTATATATTTATAATGATAGCATATCAATATTGTCATTTATAAATGCATATAAATATGCTTATATATATAATATATAAATCTATGATATATATATAGTAATATTAATAGTATTATAATAAATAATAATATATTATAAATATATATATATATATATATATATATAATATTAGTAGAATATATTACTATAATATATAATAATAATGATACTTATATCATTATAATTTCAACTAATAGTATCAGTAATCTTATTATATATTAATATTATATATCATTCCTTTATATAATTATTTAAATTATAGTAATTATATTAAGCTCATATATATTAATATATATTATAGCTATACATTATATTTTAAATAATTATAATAAATACTATTACTATCTAATACTATCACTATATTATTACTAATATCTACCTTTACTCTATATCTGTTCTTTCAGTCATCTTCTCTCTCTCTCTTCGTCTATTATATCTCTTACTCTCATATTATACTTCTATCTTACTATTACTCTCGTCCATATAATTATGTAGATATGTCTATCATGTTCTCTTCTAGTCTCTCTCTCTTCTCCTTGTCTCTCTGTCTCCTCTTCTCTGTCTCTGGGTTCTCTCTCTTCTCTCTCTCTCTCAATCTACTTTTATTCACCATCTTCATATATTCATATCTCTCTTACTCTATGATTCTACTACTCTATCTACTTTACTTAACTTATTGTCATTCTCTTATACTCTGATTATAGTAATTACTCTGATCATACAAGTATCTTGGTCTCTATCTTTCATCATCGTGTATGTTACTCTATTATAGTACTAATTAGTTTCTCTTATCTGTCTATCTTACTTATTACTTGTGAGTAATCTTACTTCATTAGGTCTATCTTTACTGTATACTTACTTCATGTATGTCTCTCATGTATCATTCTCTGATATAATGTTTATTCTCTGTATCTCTCTTCATCTTCATCTCTCTTCTATGTAACTTCTCTTACTTATTACTATCTTTACTTCTCTCTTCTCTCTCTCGGCTCTCCTCTCTCTACTCTCTGTTTTACTTATCATATTCATGTTACTTGATTATATTACTTACTAATTATCCATATACTTTTCTTCTTTACTCTTATAATTAGTATTATATATATATTGATATTATATAAATTACTTATATATTACATATATATGTCTATCTTACTATATATTTTAGCTATGTACTCTTATACTCATTTACTACGAGATAGTATCTGACTTCTAAGGGTACTTATATACTTATCTTACTTGTTAACTCATCTTATTACTATTTATAGTCTCATATTCTCTTCTCTGATCATCTATCTGTTTTTATCTCATCTTCATCTATATTTGTATGATTACTTAGTCTCTTCATCTTATACTTAGTTTATTTACTCATTGACGATCTCTCTACCAGCTTTTTATTATTATATATTTTTTTATCTATTGAATTTTTTTATTATAATAGATATTATATTATTATTTATACTAATCCCTTTCTTCGCTTAACTCTTCTCTATTAGATTACTTTCTCTCTTCATCTTATCTCTCATTCTCTTACTATCTACTGCTGGCCTCTGCTCCTCATCAGGTCCTGCTCTACTCCGACAATCTTACTTCTGCATCTTTACTCGGGCTATCGACATCTCGCGTCACTTCTGCGCTCTGGCGTGCGTCTCATCATACTGAACTCGTGCTCTCTCGGTTAGAATGACACCTAGTCCATAGTCCTCGCTCTCTCGCTATGTCCCCTGTCTGGCGGAGTGCTGGGTTGCCTTGATCTCTCGGCAGTGGCTAGTCTCGCGTGTAGGTTTCTTGGTCTCTGCACCGATGACATTCTGTACGTGTCCCATGGTCTTGTAGACTATAGATACAAACTCACATATATATGAAACAAGGGTATACTACGGTCATCATCTCTATTAGTCTATCGGATGCTCCAGGTTTTACAATGTATGTTTCAAAGTATATATTTAGTCGACCTGTGTCATTCGCATAACGTGACACACTTTTGATATCTAGATATACGGAGCTACAAATCATAGATAAAACTCTGTGAGGCATACGTTGTTGATAGGTCCTTGGTATGATAAATGACGTTTATGAAGTATATCATACCTGGATCGTGTATACGTTAAGCTCCACTGATTATTGTAACTACGGGTATACGTCGCATATTTCGATTTTACCGATTACGTTAGCTATATCTATAGGTTAAGAATCAAGATGAGGGCGTTCAGATCTCTAGGCGACCGCGGTGGCCATGCAATCGAGGGTCTACCCCCCCTCCCCCCCTCTAGGGTTAGGGCCCATGATATGCCATGGTGATCTCGAAGGTCGTGCGAACCTGGAGGGCCGGCCCGAGTGTATATATTAAAGCGCGAATTTAGACTAGAATTAAAGGGGTTTTTTCTAGCAAATTCGGGTGCTGCCATGGTCAGTGCTGGAGGCCAGGATAGAGCTCGTATCCCAAAACACGTAGGACTCCGAGCCCGGGTCCGTACAACGTGCGGTATGCTCGATAGGTGTAAATGAACGGAGGTTTTCAGTCCCTGGAGCTCTAGCGCTGAATAGTAAGCCCTGGGCGGGCGTGTGAGATTCAAAACTGTGACATCGCGGTTACCGCCATACCAAAGAATTCCTTTTAATACTTATTCGTGTGTGGTCCCCTACAAATCGTACTCATCCTGGGCTCTCCGGCAGACTCTTTCTTGTGCGAGTGTGTAATAAGAACTCTCGAGCTGTTTGTCTCTCTGAATTTCCCTTCCGTTTTTTCGCGTAAATGCTTCATGTTACGGATCTTGGGTTCTTTACGCTTAGTCATAACCGTTCTTTATCTTTATCTACATGCGAGGACGCTTAATGCCTAGTGCTTGGCCAATATGCAGAATTTCAGATGGATGATTGATCCGGCCCCACGACATATCCGTAATGTGGACAAGATTTTCTTTGATACTTCTCTCGTCGCACGACTTTCCTCCACCATTCTCGTATTGTGTGGATGTCTGTTTCTATATTTCTGTATGTACTCTGCTTTGGTTTCTTGTTCTATCTGTTTTGGTATGGGTCGTTCCTTACGCTCGCACAATGTTTTTATCGCTCGTCGTTGACGCTTAAGATTTTGAATATCTGTAAATTAGATTGCCAATATTCGTTGAGGTCTTTGCGGCGGAATGATATCCCTTGAGTAACTCGGTGTATGTATGGCCTCTGACTTAATTGCTCATAGTATGTCTAGTGTGTGGTATGTATTCTTTCGTTGGCTCGCTCTCTCGTTTCGGTATGTATTTGTATCTCTCGCTCTCTCGCACTGAACATTACCCAGCGGGGGGGCGCGTATACATGTTAATCCCCCTCCCGACCTCACTCGGGTTTGGGGGTGTAATTTGAGGATATTTGTCTTCCACTCGCTATCCTGGATTCCGTGCCAGTTAACTCGTAAGTGTACTCGTGTTCTTTGTTCATGCCGTCTCTAGAGTGCGTGCTAGGCCGGCGTTGGATCGACTCGGGGGTGATTTGTCCTTGTTGTTTGGGCTCCGTTTCCACCGTATGAAGGGATCGCTAGCTGGCCCTATTCCTACCGCGTCCTGTCTCGGTTCTCTACCAATAAAACTCACATGTTCACCTGATGACTGTTATAGGTAGTCTCAGGCGCTGGGCCGCAGTACCTGTCTATGTGCTGCTTTCTATGTTTTTGTATGTATCTTTCCTTTGTCTGTTCTTTATGTTTTGTAGTAAGCACACGTGCGTTCATCTCACTCGTGATTCATATACGGTGGGCGACCTTGCGTTAATAACCCTGCGTGCTTGAACCTCTATAATCTCGTGCTTTTTGTCTAGATTTATCGTATGGATTCTCCTACTAGACATTAACGTTATCGCATGCTCTTCCTGAGCATTGTCGTCCGGGTCTAAACCTCCTCTCTCTCATCCCTCGTTTTTGTAGTGGTTAATTGCTCTGCGGCGTGTGGTCGGGTGTTTCTTTATACTCATGTAATTTATCTCTGCTGTCTGTTTCTATGTTTTTGTATGTATAGGCATTTTACACTCCTTAATCGTCTAATGTTATAGTCTAGTCTAGACTCTGCTTCAATGCGGCTGCTAACAATCATCCACTGCCTCTTGTCCAAGATGGTCTGTTTCTATAATCTTGTTCTTGTATTTAATCTCTGCTTTTGTCTGTGCTTGCTGCAATGTAGATTCTGACATACATATAGTATCATATCATGTAGCTTATGGTCTGATTTATTTTATTATTTAGTTTATTATGTATTTAATAAATTAAATATGTTACATTGGTACTATCTAGTATGTCTATATTATATATATATAATATTTAACTTCATGATATGTTTATTCATTACTTTGCATTTGTCTATGTTTTCATGTTATATTGTTAAATGTATACTATTTCCTAGTCTGTATATTCTATGTTATTTATATATTATATATTGAGTAATCTTCGAAGCGGTTATAGATAAAGAAGGTCTAGTAGTTTCATATAATATAATTACTCTGTATAGTATATCATTACTGCATTGAGTACAGTATTTTTAAATAGTTTTGTATGTATCTCTGTGTCATTTGGGAGTACATTTAGTTTCTAAGTATATTTGACATACTATGTTTAATGTATTCTTTGCTTTTGTCTGTTTCTAATAGTTTTAGTATATGATGCATATATACTTTCCGGTTGATTACTGGTTATTCTTATAAGGTGTTTGAGAGTATTAGTAAGATTTAAATTCCTCTGTCATTGGTCTAGTTTCTTAGTAAATAACTCTGTTATTTATCCTAACTGGCTTTGTCTGTTTTCTTTAATGGTATTGATGGATATGGTATTCTTTGTCCTTTGTGTTCTGTTTCTATTAGGTTTATGTAATGCTTTATCTCTTATGCTTGGGTCTGTTTATCTTAATACTATCCTGTAATTTATCTTCTGCTTTTGTCTAGGTTTCTTATGTTATTGTAATGGATCTCTTTGGCATTGTACTAGTTTTTATGCTTTTGTATATAGGTATCTCTGCCTTGGTATCTAGTTCGAATTACTCTGTATTTACTTCTGCTTTGTTCTGTTTCTATGTTTTGTATGTAATCTTTCCCTGTGCTTCTGGTTTCTTATTTTGGATTTTGCTATTGTTAATCTTCTGCCATTGGCTCTGTTTACTAAAAACTCCTGATTAAATTGTATTAACTCTTGCTTGGTGAGATCACTGTTTCATATCGTTTTGTAATGTAGTCACTATACTGCTTATGGGTCTAGTTTTATGTTATGATATTGATATCTCTGCTGGGAGAAAGCGTCTGATTTCAATTAAATACATTCTGTGATATTATTTATCTCTGGCTTATTGTCTGTTTCTATGTTTGGGTGTATGATATTCTTTGTCCTTTGTCTGTTCTATGTTTGTATGTATCCTCTGCTTAGGTCTGTTTTCTAATTAAACTCTTAATTGTATTATCTATACTGGCTTTGTTCTTGTTTCTATGAGGATCCCTTTGTATGGATTATCTCATTGCTTTGATCTTTTTTATGTTATTGTATGGATAAATCTTACTGGCTTTAGCTCTGTTTCTAAACTCTGATTTATTTTTGAATCTGCTGGGCTTTGATCATTTGTATTTCTAATTGGTTTTGTATGTATTCATTTCCCATTTGTCGATTGTTTCTAATGGTTTTGTAGTTGAAATCTGGCTGCTTGGTCTGTTTCGAATAATAAATTACTACATGTATGGTAATCTTATTCTTGCTATTGGTTCAGTCTTTTATAATTGACATTTGATAATGTAATCTCTGCTTGTCTGTTTTACTTAAATACTCTTAATGTATCATTATTGCCTAATGTTGTCTAGTTTCTATGTTTTAGTAATAGACTCTCTTCCTTTGTCTGTTTCTATGTTTGTGTATGGTTCTTCTGACTTAGCGTCTGATTATTACTATATACTCATATGTATTTATGTTATACTGATATCTTAGCTTTGGGTCTAGTTTTCTAATGTTTTTTGTTATGTATATCTTCCTTTTGTTCTAATTCTATGTTTTATGTATGTTATCTCATCTTGAGCTTGGGTTCGTTTCTATACGTCTGTATTTATTCTACTTGGGCTTTGTGATTTCAATGTGTGTTAATTGTATCTTACTTGGCTTTGGTCAATGCTTTTTTATAGGTTTTGTATTTGTTAATCCCTTACTTGCTTAGGTCTGGTTTTCTATAACTCTGTATTTATTACTCTTTATGACTTTTGTATACTTTCTAATAGTTTTTGTAGTTGATATCATTATACCTTTGGCTTCAATGTTTCTTAATGGTTTTTGTTCTATGAGTTCTATACTGGCCTAGGTACTTGTTTCATAAAATTACTCTGTATATTAATCTCTTACTTGATCTGTTTCTAATGTTATGCGTATAAATGTGTAATTCTAGATACTTGCTTGGTTTCTGTTTTTTATGTTTTGTTATGTAATCTCTGACTTTGAGGGTCTGATTGTACTATATTATTACTCTGATTAATTTTTAATCTCTTGATCTTTGTCTGTTATGTGCTAATGGTTATGTATGCTTATCCTTTTCCTTTTAGTTATGTTTATCTTAATGTTTTGTATGTATCTCATGCTATTATAGGTTTCATCTATGTATCTTATATTTTACTACTATGTATTTATCTTATCTGATACTTTGTTCAGTATTCATATGTATATATATATTAGATTATATACTATAATTAACTCTTGACCATATATATATGAGACTGTTATTTATAATATTTAGTGAATTATGAGTATATCCTGACTGCTATTGGGTTCTATATAGCTTTTCATATATATATATAATAAAATCTGCTTGTTATTTAAATACTCTTCCTCTTTATGCCCAGTGAACTATAATGGTTTCTCGCTCTAATATATTCTCCACCCACTGTTATTCACTTTAATCTACTGGGTTCCTTCCCAAAATAATTATTGTGAATACTGAAATATATGCATAAATAAATAACTCTTGTATTATCAAATAATACTTATATATAAATCTGCTTATTTATGTTCGTAGCATTCTAAGGTATGTTTTGATATGTATAATTATCTTACTTGCTATTGAGTCGTCGTGTTTTATATGTTTTGATTTATGTATTGTCATTATTGTTTCAATCATTCGTTCGTCCTCAGTCATACTTCAATAGAATTATTTATCTGTTTGCGATTGATTACTTGTTTCTATAGTTTATATGTATGATATATTATAATTCTAATTGTTCTTTCATGTTGAGATATTCTACTTTTAATCATTAATAGTACTGTATCTTATGAGGTCTGTATATCTAAATAAAAAATAATACCTCAATATATAATGATGAATGTATCTTCTAAACTTTTAGACCAGTGCTACCATTAATATTAATTTCTGCAACAATGTAACATAATCGTTACTGCGCTCACGCAGCATCTAGACGTCTTGCAACTATCTAAACTGTTGATAATTGTCCCAATTGGTTTCTTATGTTTTTAGTTTAACATTGTTACTGATTTTACACTACTAGTGCTACTTATAAGTTATATTTCATGAATGTGTTTATGATAGTGATATCTCTTTGCTATTTGGTACTGTTTATTGCAAGTATATAATATTAAAATAACTACTTTTATTATATATATCTAAAGACTGCTTGACTGTTTCTTAATGTATTGTAATAGTAATTACTTTCCCTTTGTCATTAGTTTATTACATATGCATTTATTTAGTAATGCATATTTTCTTCTATTATACACTTTAAAAGAGTAAAATGATATCTAGTATATATTATCTATGATATAAAGAATTTAAACCTTTATCATATGTATATTAAATTAGTACTAATCTTAGCTATTTCGCTCAGATTATGTTTCATTATTGTTTAAAGTATGTAAATATACTCTGCTAAAAGGGCAGTAGTTTTTGAAATGATTTTGTTAATGATATCATTTCTGTAGCTGCATAGAAAACTCACGATTATAGGAGTCTGTGATGGATAGATATACAATGGCTATAGTAACAATATAGCCAGTCGACTAAATGTATTTAGATGAGTATTATCTATCTGGTACAATTAGTGATCTATAGAATATATTATATGTGAGTCATATAGATAATACTCTAATTGTATAATAATTAAGGTTACTCCGATATGAGTCTGTATAAGTATATGTGTTAATAGCAGTTATTATGTATATGATTATAATTGAGAATAGATATATTACCTTCCTCAAGACTTTGATCTGGATTTGTCATATAAAACACTGTGATCCATAGATTGACCATACCTCTCGTAGATTAGTTATCTTCTATTGCTTATATAGTGCATATTAGGTTTTACTATGTTTATATGTATATGTATCGTGATATACTATTTAGTCATACTATTAATAGTT
>JABUQX010100640.1:40000-43109 GCA_015478945.1 Trachelipus rathkii | reverse complement strand
ATATATTATATATATATATATATAGTTATATATATATATATATATATATATATATATATGGTGATATATATATATATTTATATATATATATATATTGGGTTGTAGGCAGAAATTTTTTCGGAATTTAGATTAAGATTATATATATATATATATATATATATATATATATATATATATATATATATATATATATATATATATATATATATATATATATATATATATATATATATATATATATATATATATATATATATATATATATATATATATATATATATATTACTAAATAAGAATAAAATAATGTAAACATTAATTGTAATTTGAAAATAAAATATCATTTTATTCACATAAAAAATTCTTAATTTCGATCTCTTAACAAAAAAATGATTGATAACTTCCTTCTTTTATACTGTGAAGCTATGATGAACACTCATTATTGCCAGTTCTGCTAGGTTTTCTTATGTAGAATTGAAAAAGCATGTTTTGAACCTTTTCAGAGTAGAGAAATATTTTTTTGGGGTTTCACGTTTTGTGAGGTAAATGCTAAAATCCTTAACAATCAAAATATGACTGCACAGATCAAATTTATTTACAAAAATAGCATAATTTTGATTAGATATCGATGGAATGAGTAACTTTACAAGGATTAGTTCACGAACTTGCTCTCTAATTGGTTTGAAAAATCATCAAGAAAATAAATTGTAATTGCCCTATATCTTTTCATTTTAAATTGACTCTCAGAAGAGGGATTATCATTTCTTCATTATCAGAAACAGAAGTTCTGTTGCAACTTCCAAAATGTTTGAAAATATTTCGTTGATGTTTGCTTGAAAATCCTTCTAAACAAACATCATATTTTCAATATGATTAAGAGCAGTTGCTGTCACTAATTATGGAGAACGCAATGTAATACATAATAGAAGAGTGTTTGATAATAAAGTTAAATAAATAAACATAACAAATTTGCCTTTGCTTACAGACTTGAAAAGATCTAAGCTTTTTGAAAAGGGTTTAATATTTTGACCCATTCAAGATCCTCTTAAGCTTCAGCAATTTTTTAAAAACTTCATTAGATTGTAACGATCCATCAAAATTTTCCACCAAACTTGTTTCGCCCATTCGTGAGAGTTTTTTTTCCATTTTGTGTCTTCGAAAATCTTTTCTATTTTTTATATTAAAATAGTAGTTGGCCTTGGCAATCTAAAATAGCATATAATTGCATTCTATGTGCCATAAAGTTTCTAATGTGTTATACTTCACATGGACGTGAACAGCAATAAAAATCTAACACCTCTAAAACACTTCTTCATTGCTTTTACACCATCATATCGTTGTCCAATCAGAAAGTCACTATTTATATCAAAGTTCGTAGTATTACCTCCGATAGAGATAAGGAAACAACATGGCTTCTCGAGATTGTCCTTGTCAACTAAATATTTATCAAATACATGCCCATGCAATATACACAACCTACACCACAACCTAAGGCCTGTCAATTTCCAAAACAAAGGCAAATATAATATATAAGTTAACTACTACCAAAAGCAAAAATTATAGCTAAGGTTCATGCTAACCACAATACAAGCTTTAATAAGTTTATTGTGATACCGGTAGCTACAACATGCAGTTTACATTAATAACGAACTAAAAACCCGCCACTTTGGCTACGTCAGAATATACTTTATGATGCCCAAACCATCCATATACCTATCAAATCATTTCTTTAATGTTGCAAGTGAGTCACACTCAAAAACCTCCTGCGAAAAACTATTCCAAAAATTTACAACACTATTAAAGAATGAATGTTTTCTTACATCAAGGTTACACGTCTTCCTAATTTTCTTATTGTGTCCCCTAGTCTCCTGTCCGTGGTCTACTATAAAGAATTTATTGGTCTCAGTATTATCAATGCATGTAAATATTTTATAGACTTGTATCATGTTCCCTATGAGAAATCGCCTTTATAAAGAAAACATTCCTAACTCCTTCAGCCTCTCCTCATAGCTCTTACCCTCAAAGCTAGAAATCATACTTGTTGCACTACCTTACGCTCTCTTCAGCAAGCCTAGGTCTTTTCTTAAATAAAGTGTCCAAACCTGTGCGCAATACTCTAATACTGACCTAAAATAGCTATTATACAGCTACTTATAACTTTGTTAGTTTTGTAAACCATATTGCGATTTATTATACTTAACATCTTATTAGCTTTATTCCTTGCTTTCAAACACTGATTAACTACTTTCAGATTGCTGCTTATACTCACATCTAAATCTTTTTTTTTTTTTTTTGGTCCATAAACTCAAGCCAATGCCCATTCATATCACAGTTAAATCTTTTATTTGAGTTACCTAAATGAAGAACCTTACACTTTTTACTATTAAAATTCATTTGCTACTTATATGTCGACCTAAGAGGTTTATCAAGATCATTTTGAATCTTTATATACCAGGGTTGGGGATTTTTTGGATTTTTTGAGAAAAAAATCAATTTTTGATTTTTTGGATTTTTTGGATTTTTTGAGAATCGTGACGTCACGCGAAATATAATTTGTAAACAAAAAATTTTTTAAGTCCGATTAAGTATTATTTTTAACCCTAGGCCCTTTAACTGAGTTCAAAATCTTAAAATATGGCTTATAGTCTATGACACAATGAAACCGCAACACTAAAGACTGTTATTTGTAATAATGATAATATATTACATCAGAAATAAAAGAAACATGTTTGAAACATGATCTTTTGTTGACATTTTTATAATGTAGAAATTTGAAGCAGTAGCCTTGCTATGATATTCTTATTCTAATATTTTATTTCTATTGAAATTATATCACTTATATATATATAAAAAAAAAAAAAAAATTAAAAATGTATATAAAAAAGCAAAAAATCAAAAAAAAAGCAAAAAATCATGATTTTTTGGAGCAAAAAATCAAGTGAAAAATTCAGTTGAAAAAATCAATTGATTTTTTCAGTGCCATCCCTGTTATATACCCATCATTATTCCTTACTAAGGTACCCACTTTGGTATCATCTGCAAACTTAGAAAACTTACATTTAAGTCCCTTGATCTATATTATATATATATATATATATATATATATATATAT
>JABUQX010100640.1:15000-37500 GCA_015478945.1 Trachelipus rathkii | reverse complement strand
AATTTTAATTTATGTTTGTATTTATTCAAATATTTGCGCGAGCAAAATTTTTACATAAGTTCGAACATAAATACAAAAAACCCGTCCTGTTGAGATACTATTCAGTCAGATTAAATTTCATCAATAAAAAGAGTCAGAAGAAATAGATCTCACTCAAGATACTCTCTCCAGAACTCCTCCAAACTTAAAAACGCAGCTTTCGGCAAGAGAGGTAAATTTCAAGGAAGGGCTGCGACTCTGAATTTCGATCACAAATTTTCGCTAAAAAGAAGAGTCAGGCAAGTGTGGTAAACGCGCTGGAAAGTCCGTGACTACCAATTCGCCCACGAAGAATATCTCAACAGAAGGGACATTTGTTACTTCTTAACTTTCATTGAATATCTTTACTTATGTTGAATAAATACATCTTAAAATATGGATTTTTAAATATTCTTCAAATATCTATATAGGCCTCCACGAAATAACTAGAAACAATCCCAAAAAGAGGCCTATATAATTGGTGAACCCGGAGTAGAACACCCAGAACTTCAATCAGCGCCTTCTGATAACCAAAGAAAAACGAACAAAATGAAGAAAAAGAAAAACTACAATAATACTAAAATTCCCAATCAGAACACTCCGAGAAGATGACTCGAGCAAACGAACATTATCGATACTGGACTTCAATTTTCATTTCTAATTTTGGATTATGGTCTTCACCTTTCAACTATCACAGTTCGAGGATTCATCAAGCTAGACATAGCAAACTTCCTTTTCGGCATGAATTTCTTTCATCATATTTTGGGCAGAAACTCATTTTTGGACTCCACTACGAACCTGATCCCTTTTCGAATTCTAAATGGTTCTGTGACCGTTCATCATATGAAGAAAATTTTCAAATAAAGGACCTAAATTTCAAGCAACTTCGCCTCTACATATGTAACTTCCTTTACGGTATGGATTTCTTTCATCATTTTAAGTTTGGATTATGGGCAGAAATTCATTTTTTGGATTCCACTACGAACTTTGGATTCCTTTCCGAATTCTAAATGGTTCTGTGACCGCTCCCTTTATGTATGAAGAATTTTTCAAATCAAGGACCTAAATTTCAAGCAACGTCGTCTCTGCATATGTCAAGCAATGTTTCTCTCGTAGCTACAGCTTTGAAAACTATTTACGTGTGCATTGGTCAAATCATGGATACATTAGAAACGCCTTATACTTGACCTTTCCTTGGATTCAAAAGTTCGATCGATGTGGCCTATTTAACTTGTGAATAACTCAATTTTCAATATCAATAATTATGTATAAACATTTTTGTATTTTATGCATTTAAATGTTGTGTGTTTGTTTATATCTAACGGATATAACCAAATATGCTTGTGTTTAAATGCACCTTTCATTTTCTGTATATATATATATATATATATATATATATATATATATATATATATATATATATATATATATATATATATATATATATATATATATCATTATTGTATTTTTATGTATTCAAATATTTGTATATATGTTTAGATCTTCGGATGTAACCAGTTATGCTCGTATTTGAATATTCTTTTCATTTAATGTATACTATTTTTGCGCCTTCAAATTTTTGTATGTCTACATATGTCTTTGGACATAATTAAATATGTTTGCATTTACTTAACTTTATGTATTTTAGTTATTATTTCTTGTATAATTATTATAACATACTTTCTCATTCCGTGTTTAGCGCGGGAAGTAATGTAGCACTCCATTATAACTTTGTAAAAATTTTAATTTATGTTCGTACTTATGCTAAGATTTGCGCGAGCAAAATTTTAGCATAAGTCGAAATGAAATAATATATAAACCCGTCCTGTTGAGATACTATTCAGTCAGATTAAAATTTCATCAATAAAAAGAGTCAGAAGAAATAGATCTCACTCAAGATACTCTCTCCAGAACTCCTCCAAACTTAAAAACGCAGCTATCGGCAAGAGAGAGGTAAATCCTCACGGATGTAAGGCACGAATGGATCACAAATTTTCGCTAAAAAGAAGAGTCAGGCAAATGTGGTAAACGCTCTGGAAAGTCCGTGACTACCAATTCGCCCACGAAGAGTATCTCAACAGAAGGGGCATTTGTTACTTCTTTACATTCATTGAATATCTTTACTTATGTTGAATAAAAGCATCATCTCAAATATGGATTTTTAAATATTCTTCAAATATCTATATAGGCCTCCACGAAATAACTAGAAACAATCTCCAAAAAGAGGCATATATATATATATATATATATATATATATATATATATATATATATATATATATATATATATATATATATATATATATATATATATATATATATATATATTTGTTATTTGTATAACTTATATATATATATCTAAATATATATATAAATATGGTATATATATATATATATATATATATATATATATATATATATATATATATATATATATATATATATATATATATATATATATATATATATATATATATATATATAGGGAGAGTGGGGTACAGTGGACAAAAATTTAAAAAATGCCTATAACTTTTTTATGTAACGACTTTTACAAATCAATAAAATTCGAAAATAAACTTTACTCTTTTAGAAACAAAATACATATTTGCTTTTACTAAAATATTTCTTTGTTTTCAACTTTTTAAAGATTTAAATTTTCAAAAAATGTTGTCCCACTCTGCCCCAGTACGGGGCACAATGGGACATGGCATGGGGCACAATGGGACATTTAACTAATATTTAAAAAAACAAATTCCTAATTAAACCTTACATTGGAATTTTGCCGCTTTGTCGTCCCACATTCTTTTGGAGGTGGTAAAATAACTTTGATATCAGAAAGCCTAACAGATGCTAAATCAGAGACTTGAATCAATAGATCATGGAGGGGTGGTGAGGAGGATGGTTTGATTTGCTGATTTACTGATTTAGGGTATGTAAACATGCATTTTTAAGTTATAAACATAAAAAAAGAATAAATGAAAAAGTTCACCAGCTAAAAATATAAATTTTACTAAAAGAAAATGAAGCATGAAAACAGAACACGTTTGCGCTCTAGCGTCTGTATCGCGCTGGATCGCGCCTGCGGGAGCGCCGGTTTCGTGCAGGGTCGGGGCCTGCAGACGGGACCACCCTTGCCAATTGGGAAGGGGCCCTCAAACACCCTTGAAGGTTCTGACACCATCATATTCGAGATCTACGGGGTCGATAACATATATAAGGACACCAACATTTTATTATTATTATACGAATGTTTACTACCTCTACACCGCACCGGAGCTAGCACCGGTGCCGGTACCGAATCCCTCACCGCCTCCAACTCCTTTCTCCTTCTTCTATATACTCTCCAAATTTCATCCTTCCTATTTTATACACTCTGTGCTTTTCTTCGGAGGACCCCCCCCTGGGTGGTCCCCAGACACCCTTTACGAAATTGAAACCCTCATATTCGAGATCTACGGGTTCGATAACATTTATAAGGACACCAATATTGTATTATTATACAAATATTTACTAACTCGGCATCGCATCGGCTCCAGCACCGGTGCCGGCTCCGACTCCTCCTTACTCCTTCCTCCTCTATGCAATCTCCAAATTTCAGCCATCTACGAGCATTTCCTATTTCCTCCGGCCACGGCCACGTAATTACCTCATAGAAAAGGGGTATACCAAATTTGAGGGGATACGATATCTTTAACACTCCCTAATGGGGGTGTCCGAGGAATTTTTGGACAGAGGTGTTCGCAGAACTTGGCACCCTACTACTTGAAAGTGAGTGTGTTAATATAATAAAAAATATTGTAAAATAAATAAATAAAAAAACTGCTTTCTATAAAAAAAAAAAAAAAAATATATATATATATATATATATATATATATATATATATATATATATATATATATATATATATATATATATATATATATATATATATATATATATATATATATATATATATATCTGGTATCCGCGTATTTAGAATAAAGCGATAAAACCGTGGAGTAAGCCTTTACCTTTAATGAAAAAAAATGTTGTTGAACTACCTTTAGATTATATAATTATTCTATTTAATTAGATATTAAATGGTTAAACTAACTTTTATTGTCAAATTTTTTTTAAAGTTTAAAGGAAAATATATTAATTGCAAACATATTGAATATGAAATTATATGGGGCACAGTGGGACGCGTCCCACTCAACCCCATTTTAAATGTCCCACTGTGACCCAAACTATGGCTTCAAGTATAACCAAAATAATTCAAATTTTTAAAAAGCCTACAAAGAAATAAAGTATATAAATAATAAAATGATATGTATATTAGATTTGTATTTGGCGAAAAGCATTTTGAATTTAAAAGCAAATCAAGAGGAACAAACGGACAAAAGGCTAAAAATTTTACTTTTGTTACCTCAAAACAATTAATATCAAATAGCAAGGAACTGAAATGAGAACATCTCCTCCCTTCGACTTTAGGATGGACACTGGGTCATAATCTTCTTATGACACAGTGGAAGATACACAGTTGCAAACTTTTTCTAGAAATCTCACTGTCCCACTGTGCCCCATGTCCCACTGTACCCCACTCTCCCCTATAGTAGCAGAGTATATATATATATATAGATATAGTATATATATATATATATATATATATATATATATCAGAGCTATGTTGCGTTACTGTGTCTATGTGCCTATGTGCCTATGTGCCTATAGGCCTATGTGCCTATGTGCCTATGTGCCTATGTGCCTATGTACACAAGGCACACCGCTAGCAGCCAATTCTTTTTGCGCCCATAATGCGCCTATGAACAGGAACAAAGCATTTTTTTTTACCCTTAAAAGTTAGAACCAGAAGCTTGGCAAACTTGTATCATTTTAAAAACCAGTGTAAAACTTATATATATATATATATATATATATATATATATATATATATATATATATATATATATATATATATATATATATATATATATATATATATATATATATATATATATATATATATAAATATATTTAAATATAAATATATATATATATATATATATATATATATATATATATATATATATATATATATATAAAATAGTTATGGGATAACGGCGTCGCCTGCCGATTTCTCGAAGACGGTTTGAGATATCGTAATGAAACTTTGTATATGTTCTATTGGTATGTTAAATCAATACCGGTGATTAAGTCGCTAGGTTGATGGTAGGGGAGACTGAAGATGAAATAAGCGGGTTACGCCGTTTTTGTGGCTTCCAATTCCGAGCGAAGATTAGGCCTAACCTTCCAATCGAACAGGTGTTCTATTGACCGAACTGACTAACGCTATTATTATTATTATTATTATTATTATTATTTATTATTATTATTATTATTATTATTATTATTATTATATTATTATTATTATTATTATTATTATTATTATTTTTATCATTATTATTATATTATTATTATTATTATTATTATTATTATTATTATTATTTATTTCTACTTTTATGTTTATTTCTTTATTTTTATTATTCTTCGTTAGCGTTAGCCCTGCCCCTCTCAGCCCAGCGTAGCACCGCACCAACCCCTGCCCCACACAGCATTGGACCCTATATATATATATATATATATATATATATATATATATATATATATATATATATATATATATATATATATATATATATATATATATATATATATATATATATATATATATATATATATATATATATATATATATATATATATATATATTCTTGTATATATATAACTAGTTCAGTAGTTCTTAACTACAAATAAATTGGCAAATATGGCTCTTAAAATTTTCAACTTCTTCAGCGCTCGTGCTAAACCTCCTGGGGAAAACATGGACCACAAAGACATGGAGGTGGAAGAGGACGTGTAGATATTAGTTTTTACGGTGTTTTAATTACAAATATTAATAAATGTGTTTTCCTTCCTTATAATGCTTTTATCATCGCACTAAAGTTTACTTTTCAAATAAATTTAGCGAACATCCACCAGCTGGCATTGACGTGACCAAAAATATAGGCGCATAGGAGCTAGGCGCATTGATGTGACCAAAAATATAGGGCGCATAAGCGCGCACCAGGTCCGCGGTGGCATAGCAGCGGTGCGCACTAAAATATAGCACGCCCAAATGATATATATAATATAGCGTTGATCCAGTTTCTATGAGCTGGGAACTTTAGTTTTAACAGGAAAAGGAACACTAGAGCCTTCCATATGGACATCTTTAATCAAATATAATACAATCGTTTCTGAAAAATATACTGTTTACTATCAGGAACTAGAAATACAATAATAATAATAAAAATCGAAAATGTACTATTTTACAAAGTTCAAAATCCTAAAACAAATTTAACAAAAAATCTTGAAAATATATACAAAACTCTATTTATAAAACTAGATTTAATTTAGAATCCTTGGACGTCGCTTCCATTATATAATGCAGAATCGATTGTATAGGGATATTTTACTAGCTTGTGCCCTGATTCCGAATATATGCACCTCCGTTTTCCTAGGGATACAGTTTTTTGAGATACAGGGTGTCACAAAACATTAATAACAACAATTTATATTAGGTTGTAACGTAATTCACAAACAAACATTATATATATATCAAAATGGTTAATGAGTAAGCACATAAAATGCTAATAGGTCAAAACATTCAAATCAGCACAATGAAATCACAATTAATGTACATAAATCGCCCAAGTGATTGTCTTCGTGTGTAGAATGGACAACCTGTTGAATTAGGCAAGATCCAATTTTAGTCAATGGTCCCTGCATTTCAGCCCCATCTAAATGGACATAAAGGACCAACTGATTTTGACTATAAAACGCCAATATGTAGCTGCACCCCCAAAACGTTACCTTGTGTGTTTTTCTGTGTCTGTAGTCATTCTTTCAGAATTTTTCAATTTTCATTTTTCATGTTTACATTCTTCAAAATATCTTCCAGAATTTTTTCCCGAAATGAGTTCAAACTTGAAATATGGCGATAGTCCGTTATCTGTCAAAAGTAACGAAGTATTTTTTCGATTTTGAGTTTTGTGCTCATGCTGTCCAATTTCCAAACCTTAATTTTTTGAATTTTGAAATGAAAAATTGCGATACTTTTTTTTTCTGTTGGGGCGAAGTGGATGAAATTTCAGGACCTGCGAGTCAAGGAGATGCACATTTTTTAGTTAAATTCATTTCTTTGTATATGTATTAGTTTTTTGATTTGTTCTTGGAACAAATTTTTCAAAATAAAATTTTTCTGTTTTAAAATTCTTTTGAGTATACACAAAATTATTTAAGTAAAAAGATGCATCTTGCCCTGATTATATGCCTTGAAAATTTCATCCACTTCACCCGAAAGAGAAAAATTATCGCAATTTTCATTTCAAATCCAAAAAATGGGTTTGAAAATTGGACAACGCTGAGCACAAACTTAAAAAATCGAAAAAGTACTTCTACACTATTGTAAGGACCTATATATGATATTTCAAGTTTGAACTCATTTCAAAAATTCTGGAAGATATTTTGAAGAATGTCAAAAACATAGATTTTTAAAATTGAAAATTCTGAAGAATGACTACAGGATAGAAAAACACTGGAAATCAATGTTTTTGAGTGTAAAAAGCCATACATTTTGTGTTTATAAAAACAAAAACGACACCTGAATTTAAGTCCGTTTTTAGTGGGCTGGAAAATGGGGACCAGCCCCAGCCCAAAATTGATCTTGCCTCATGTCCGGTGGCAATATTCGCCACTCAAAATCCCATTTTCCTTGTATCTTCTTCCATCACCTTGATACCTTGATGGAACTCTCCCCTTGTTCCTCACTCTAACATCCTAGGTTATCCGGAAACCGATCTAAGCGACTATGTAGAGTGAACTTTTTTGCTCATATTAGCATTCAAATTTTTTGAAGTCTGAAAGAATTTCTGTACGAGTTCTACATAGTTGGCAGATTTATGGTTGCCCAAAAAGTTCTGAACAACCAAGACAAAACTTTTCCCGTAGATGCTTCAATATCAGTCATGGAATTTATGAAATTGTCATCCTTGATGATTAAGAATTTGATGTTTGCAAATTCCAGCTTTGTCTCCATACTCAACCCTGGAAAAAATCTTCAAATATATTTGAAACATTCAACACATCTTTGTCTAGGGCCCTAACAAATTGCTTCATCAGTCCTAGTTTATGTGGAGTGGTGGGAAAATAATTTTTCCCTGTCAACCAGTGGTTCGTTAAGATATTTGATGCACCTACAGTCATATTTTCCCCTAGCAGGCCATACAACTTTTTCCCAGGGGTCTTTAGCCCTACTATCCCACAAGCATATGGAACAAGGGTACTAGTATATCCGCTTTGTTGCCCAAGTAAGATGTTTGTTCACCATCTTCAAATCAACGCATATAGACCCCTTACTGGTGTTCATTATATCTAAGTTTCTGCAAGATCATTCTATATTTTCATATTCCTCTTTCAATTTTGTTGAGTGAACTCTTGGAATCCATGCATAACTATTGCCATTGTACAATAAAACACACTTCAAGCTTCTCGTTGAACTATCCATAAACAATCGCTATACTAGGTCTTCTTCTTCAATGAAATATGGAAGAAGTACTACCTCTCTTGTCCGAAAAAGTTATTTTACATTCGGCCAGAGACAGTTCTTTCACTTAGTCTAGATGCTAAAAGCTCAGAATCTTGTTTGGAGAGACTTAACTCTTAAATCACTGATCTCTTCCTGGGAGAACTGTTGTTGTGTAGAAGTACTTTATTCACTACCACTACCTGCACGTGTGCACACCAAATCCTGAATATCTTCTTCATCAGACAAGGTCTGGGAGTGTAGTGAACACTGGGATGGGGACATCGTCGGAGTGTGGTACAGGTCGCCTTGCTGATTCCAAATCCGGATACTCAAATTTACGTTTCTTGTAACGATTGATACCTTTCACATTAACCAAACAAAAATAACAGTCACTGTGGTGATTCTTTGGCTCCCGCCATACCATAGGCACAGCAAAGTTTAAACCTTTTCTTCGTCCATTTTTCCACTGACGTAGATTTTCGACACACATTTTACTGACCATATTGGGAGCCCAAGACTTATCTTGGTCTCCGAGTTTCATTCCAAAGTATGCCAGATATGCTTGCTTCACAAAGTATTCAGCAACTAAATTAGTATTTTAGTGCTTTTTGAGAGACTAATTTATTTGCTGAAAAGCTACGAACCTTATAAATCAGAGATAGAAGCAGTGGCCCTTAAGGTAAAACTTCTTGCCCATAAATTCTATTTTAAGTTCAACCCTTCTAAAGTTTTTTCATACCTAATCTCGAAAGCCGACATTGGTGTACTCAAGTCCCTTAAAAGTGACTAATTATTTGGAAACCGGACAAAGGTCTTGGCGTTGTCTTATTGGATAGGACTGACTATGTTAGTAAAGTGCTTAATGTTATCTCTGATTCCACTAAATTTATCCCAGTTTTAAATAAGGACCCTCTGAGCATGTCACTCAATTTAGAAGAAAAAATTAACCGTTTTTTACGTAAACTTTTAAAATCCGATAAGATAAGAAAGGTGTTTAATGAAATATACCCATGGCTCCCGGAATACTTTACGGACTCCCTAAAATTCACAAAGTAAATGTCCCAATTCAACCCATTTTAGCAGCTTTTAATACGATAACTATAAATTAGCGAAATACTTAGTCCCACTCTTAACCCCATTTGCCAGTAATGATTTCACAGTAAAAAAAACTCCTACAATTTTAAAAACTGGCTACTAAACATTGACGTAAATAACTATTATATGACGAGCTTTGACATTGAATCCTTATACACAAATATCCCTGTAAAAGATGCGATAGAGTTCCTTCTTGAAGATATTTTTCAACTGAACCCCACTTTTCATGGTTTTAATAAATCCGAATTTAAAACTACATTACAACAAATTTTACATACCTTTTCTTTTTAATGATACTTTATATCAGCAGACAGACTCTCTGGCAATGGGTTCCCCCCTAAGTGCTACATTGGCTAACTCAGATTTGGTTACAAAATTGTCCCCCCTCATTTAAACCAATTCACTATAAGCGCATGGACGATACTTTTTTACTTTTTTCAGATAAAGACAAAGTTTTACCAGTTTTTGACTATTTAAATAACAAATTGAATAATATTAATTTTACAAGGGAGGAGGAGATGGATGGTACTCTGCCATTTTTAGATATGTTAATTAAGAAATCGACTCCAGAATTTACCGTAAGCGTCTACCGAAAGAAAACCTTTTCAGGTTTAGGACTTAATTTCTTCAGCCATGTCCCTCTCATTTATAAATGCAATAGTATTAAAACTTTAATATACAGAGGTTATCACCTTAGCTCCACTTTCGATCTTATGCATAATGAGTTTAATTTTCTTTTAAATTTTTTTAAAAATAATTACTATCCTACTAAATTAATTTACAAATATATAAATGATTTTCTGATCTCCTGTTACTCATCTAATCCTCCGACTTATAATGTACCTAAATGCAATGTATATATTAAGTTACCTTTTTACGAACACATTTTTGTAAAGCAACGTAAAGAGTTGAGTTCCCTTTTACAGAAATGTTTTCCTCAATTAAATATTAATCTGGTATTCACAGCCACAAGAAAAATCTCTTCCTTTTGTAACCATAAAGACCACACTCCTTCTATTCCTCTATCATTTATAATTTTCATGTGACAGCTGCGATGCTGTATTGGCAGCTCTGCGCCAATTTTTTTGTGAGGATCGATGAGCACAGAGGTGTCTCCACCCGTACAAAAACTTTCTTGAATTCACCAGCTTTTTCTTCCATCAAAGATCATTCCCATTCTTCAGACCACAACTTTAACTATAACAATTTTAATATACTAGCACAAACAAATTCACAAACCAACTTACATATTTTAGAAACACTATTCATTCATAATAATAAACCCTCCCTAAATAGTGATTCTGGTCCGTTCAAGCTGCAACTGTTTTGACGTACTCTGCTGTTAAGCGATTTATGACTTGCTGTATTTGTTAGCAAAAGATCCCTATACAACCGGTAAGTTTTTGCTTTCCTGTTCCCTGAAAACACTTCGTAATCCTGTTATTTAAATTGATTTATTTTTTAGTTACCCCTAGACAAATTGATTAAATAAAATTTATGACTATTATATTTGTTTATAGATTCTGCATTATAAAATGGAAGCGACGTCCAATCTAAATTGAATCTAGTTTTATAAATGGTATGATGTTTAGAGTTTTGTATATATTTTCAAGATTTTTGTTAAATTTTGTTTTAGGATTTTGAACTTTGTAAAATTGTACATTTTCGATTTTTATTATTATTTGATTGTATTTATAGTTACTTCACCTGATGATGGAAACAGTATATTTTTCCGAAACGTTGTGTTATAATTTTTTATTAAAGATGTCTATATGGAGGGCTCTAGTGTTAAGCTTTTCCTGTTAAAACATATATATATATATATATATATATATATATATATATATATATATATATATAGATATATATATATATATATATATATATATATATATATATATATATATATATATATATATATATATATATATATATATATATATAAACTGCTACATTACTTAGTTACGTGAACTTAAATCTAGTGTCATCGACTCATTGAATGAATTAGTTCTTAAAAATAGAATAGCATCTGCCAAATCCTTCTTCATTTTTCCTCTTAGGTCTGATTTTATAATGCGAAGAACAGAAAAAGCCGTTCAACGCTAACTTGCGTTGAAGGTAGAGTAGTAACAGCAATTTCAGCTTCTTGTACAGTAGCTGGATACTTTTCGATGGCCTCTTCTAATTTAAGCTTCGAAGTTATATAAATTTTTTCAACTTCTTTTAGAGCAGCAAAGAAATTTTGTTTAAAAAAGTTATGGAATATTGTGTACAAGGATGAGGGAGGACTTTGACCTTTTTCGAGAACCAGTCGACGCTTTCGACTAAGCTCTTCAATATCTAGAATTTTTTCATACTCATCTTCTGAGCTTTCTGAAAAATGAAGATAGTAATGGGGATAGTTTTAGTTTCATTACTTACAATATATTCAGATGTATCCTTTTTTTCTTGAACTTCCTGCAACCCTTTAATACAAATTGCCACTTTGCAAAGTGCAGATTTAGCTTTTTGTTGTTGATCTTCAGTTAAGCTTACCCTGTAGGTAGGATCAGTATAAACAGCAGCTAGTAGAATATCATTGTCAATGATAGAAATTTCTTTTCATACCATGGAGTCTTTAATTTCTTCAGCATCTTCAATATAGATGGTACAAAGTTAAAGGTTGAATTTATTAGAATATAATTCAAATTAAAACATAAGATGCAGGTTCAAAAAACTTTGAAGTTTGCAATTCCATTTTGTAACATGGAAGTCGCAAAAAGTCAATGAACTTGTGCTAGTGATTAGTCACTTCCTGCAGAATTACACCATAACTTTGTCAGTTCAAAATTTTCTGACTCCAACTCCACTATCCTGAAATTACCGACTCCGACTCCGACTCCGACTCCACCGTTTTCAAAATTGCCGACTCCGACTCCGACTCCCCGACTCTGGCCACTGCACACCAGAACCTAAACACGGCCACAAACCTGACACAACAAAACGTCAACGAACTTCAAACATGGCTAGCAGAAAACAGAATGTCCGCCTCACCAAACAAATCATGAATTATTTCAATCACCACCGACCCCTAACTCGGCACTGCACCACACCACACACCACCCCACGTCTACTTAAACAACATTGCCATACCCTTCAATAAAACTCCCAAAATCCTCGGAGTAACACTTGATACTCATCTCACCTTCATAAAACACACATTCAACATAATTTCATCTGCAAATAAGAAAATGAACATATTAGGAACCATCACTGGCACATACTTCACAAACAATAAACAGATATCCACCACCATATACAAACAATACATTTGTCTGACTCTAAACTACCCCTCTCCAACTTGGGGCCCACTACTAACTCAAAACAACATAAAGAAACTTCAAACGGCAGGAAACAAAGCACTAAGATCATAACAGGATGCACATCAACAATACCACAGCAACACCTACACGAAGAAAACAAATACTACCCATAGACACACACCTGGACATGATGGGCACACAATTCTTTACCAAAACTCAAACACCCCAACACCCATGCCACAGTGCCCTCTCTAACCCCATCCACCACAGACTCAAGACACATCCTTCTTCACCGGTTCTATATTCCAAACAAATTCTCGAGCAACATTCGACCTCCACCAGCAACCATCATTCACCAAACAATCCACACGGACCACTAAACAGAAAAACCATTTAATATGCAGACCACCAAACAACATTTTAAAAAAAACACCCACCAGAAATAGCACCAGGATTCAACTCAATTCCGAGAACCAATCAGTCAACCTTAAGTCAAGTTAAGATGAAGCCACCATCCTAACTTACAATATTACAAACACAGATCCAACCTCAACCAAACTACCACAAACATCTGGTAAAAATGTAACCAGGTCCCGGAGGACACATCTCACTTTTTTATCTCCTGTGTATCTAACTCTCACTCAGAACAATTCTGGAAACATTTCATCCCTGGAAATCTCTGAGGAGGCCCAGTTGCGTCGCCGGGAGTACTGGACGCGGTATGGTCTCCTCCTATGATGAGATTGGTTCAGAGGTGAGAAATATATATTATATATATATATATATATATATATATTATATATATATATTATATAATATAATATATAATATATATATAATATATCATCACCAACCTTCCCACTCCAAGACCAGGGGTATGGTGCGATACATGCACTGAAAACAGAAAAGTAGTAGAAGAATATGAAGCAAGTCGAAAAAAAGCCCAGCCTTACCGCCCTCTTTATATCTTTTAGTGAGAACTCGTCTCAGTCAGAAAAATCCACCCTGGAGCTTCACAAGACAGTGATGGACCCTCTCTATGGCATCTTGTCAATGTAGGGTTCATCCCTTGGCCCAGGTGGGCCACAACCATACCCCACTCACAAACCACGCCATTCACTCCTATTATGCACCTCTCTTCTCGAATTTGCCAAACTCACATTCCTCTCCTCCAGACATTCCTTTACTAACTCAATCCACTTTTTCTTTGGCCTCCCAGCCGGTCGATTACCAACACACTCACCAATATACATCAGCTTAACCAACTGACTATCATCCATCCTTTCCACACGACCAAACCACCTCAATGTACTTTCATTTATTCTCTCATTTACTTCTTTTTTCTCACCACACAACTCTTTAATGCCTTCATTCCTCAATTTATCAATTCTTATCACAACTAACATACCACTAAGATTGTCCATCTGAACACATTGTACTTTAAATCTATACCTCTTTTTCCAGACCATAGTTTCACTACTATACATTAACACAGGTAATAACATGCCCTCATGTAAGACCCTAGCACACTCAAGATTTAGTCCCTTTACATCCATCAAGGATTTACTTGCACCAGAAACGTTCTTACCATTCACAACTTTCCTACTGCACTCTGCATCATCCATTCCCATATATATATATATATATATATATATATTATATATATATATATATATATATATATATATATAATATAGATATATATATATATATATATAGTATATTATTAACTATATATATATTAGTGATGTATCGGATGTTAAATTTTTGACATCCACGGATGCGGATGTGAGATTTCTAACATCCGCGGATGAGGATGCGGAAGTAAATGAGGATGTCAGATTTTTTACATTCGCGAATGCGGATACGATGTTAATAGTAGTATCGGAACAACTTTGTCGCTAAAATTTCCTGCTTATATATATATATATATATATATATATTTATATATATATATATAATATATATATATATATATATATATATAATATATATTATATATATATATAATATATAGATATATATATATAATATTAATATATATATATATATATATATATATATATGTATATATATACAAGTCGTAGGATTATCGTACCGTCTTAAAATTTGTCGCGCGCCAGGTGATGACGAACCTCGTCGTAGACGAGGTTTCGTGTTCCGTGCACCCACCCGGAAGGCAATTTGCCACCATCTTAAAAAATAGGAAATGACCGGTAGAAGCTGAATTTGGAGATGGTATAGAGAAGGAAGGAGTAAGGAGGAGTCGGAGTCGGATTCGGCCCGGAAGCCGAGCCGGAGCTGGAGCTAGAGCGGCAACCGGCTGCTGAAGCCGGTGCCGTTCCCGAGTTCAGTAAATATTTATATAATAATACAATGATTTGTATCCATATATATGTTATCGAAACCCGTAGACTGAATATGAGGATGTAAGTTTGTTAAAGGTGGGTCCCCAGTAGAAATGAACGAAATGCATAAGAGAAGTGAAGAAAGGAGTCAGGATGGAGGAAGGAAGAGTCAGAGAAGGAGTCGGAGTCAGCAGGAGTCGGAATCGATGCATGCAACGGTGCTGAGCTGGTGCGTGTGGTGGCTGAATAATAAATATCTTTAGTCCATATTATTATCAAAATATATGTTTATTAAGCATCGTAGGATCTTCAAATAAGGGGGATTTCAAGTTTCTAATAAGGTCTGGGGACTTTCCCAGGAGATGTCCCCAACTAAAAAAAAGAAGGAAAGGCATGGAATGCCAAACAGAAGAGGAAGGATAAATAAGATTAGAGCAATAACATGGATGCATCTTACATACATAACCCGTTTTCTAAAGGTTGAAGACTGACATTTCTATTTCTAAATCTCGTTTTCTTTTTATTAACTTTAACTAAAATATATTGTTTGCTATTTTATTTTATAAGTTTCATTTTACATTTATTCTTTATGTTAATTTAAATTTTTTAATTTATTTTCAAATTTTTATTATATTTTATTTTTATTTTTTAATTTATTTTTGTTTTATTTGCTTGAAACATTTTGTTTTTACTAAAATTTTTATTCTTTTTATGTTTATAACGTAAATTTTTTTCGTTTTTACACACCCTAAAGTAGTAAATCAGTAAATCAAACCACTCACCCCACCTTACCCACCCCACTCATGATCTATTGGTCTTTTGATCTATTGATCTATTCATATATTGATTAATTGATTCAAGTCATATTTTGTATAACATAACACAAAACTTTTATTTATTTTTATTTTATTTTGTTCAAAAATATATTTTTTTACTAAAATTTTTATTCTTTTTATGTTTATAACTTAAAAAATTGCCTTTTTACATACCCTAAAGCAGTAAATCAGTAAATCAAACCACCCACCCCACTCTACGCACCCCAAGCATGATCTATTGATCTATTGATCTATTGATTCGTCATATTTTGTATAACATAGCACAAAAACTTTTATTTATTTTTATTTTATTTGTTTAAAAATATATTTTTTACTAAATTTTTTTTATTTTTATATTTATAACTTAAAAAATTTGCGTTTTTATACCATCTAAAGCAGTAAATCAGTAAATTATAATGCCCACACACCCTACTCCCCCTCCGCCCACCTTCCCATGATCTATTGATCTTTTGATCTATTATTTCAAGTCACATTTCAAGTATCATTTTGGATAAACATAACATAAAAATAAGCTCTTTATAAGCTGACCAACGGATATATGCTAACGTAACAAAATTTTCACATTAATAAAGCTAACATAGCATCACCTGAACTAAGAATAAAATGTACAACGACAAACCTCACATAACGTAAGCACGATTAAACTACTAACATTAACAAAGTTCCATATTTAACAACAGTAAAGTGACTAACATAGCATACAAAACGTAATCTATTCACACTAAATCAAGCATATCTCTAATATATCAATGTTAATTTTACATCAACATGGTAATATTTAGCAAAATTTATCATATAAACATTGTCTAATTATCATACTTACAACGAATATATGCTAACGTAAACAAAGGTTTACATAACACGCGGTTAATAATTTAACAAAAATTTATCATAATCTTACCTAACTATCATAATTCTCAACGAATAATTGCAAACATAACCTAAGCTCATGTTTCTAACACATCATCACCAGCTAACACAGTAATATCTTACGAAACTTATAATTTCTCTAACAAATCAGCGTTAATTTCACATTGCTGCATAGTAATATTAACAAAAACCGTAACAGAAATCAAACATATCTAACACCTACAATAGACGAAAACCTACAATAGATACTAACATTTGGAACTATGAATAAGACATTAACATTTGGACCTATGAATATGTTCTCAACCTGCCCATCATTACACAGCAAACCTCAACTTATTCCTGCTTTTCAATCATATCATCAGTAGGCTAAAGCAGTATTATCTAACCAAATTTCTTAACAAAAGTATTCAAAAACTATCAAAAAATACCAGCATATTAAAGCTATAATTGCATACTCACCTTCATCAAAGTGTCTTGCATATGCAGAGATGTATTTTCATGCATCTCTCTGGGAGTGATCTCCAAGTAATTGGGACTTCGTCGCTGAAAATTGTTCGGTTATGATAGTACGAGATGAGAACTTATGTTGATGTCTACTTAGCGTCATTCTTGCAAGCTTTTGTATAAACATGAAAGTAACCATAATGATAAGGCCTACGTATAAGCCTAACTGAAACAATCTGTGTCATTATGACATCAAAACCTTGGTAAAGTAGGATAGTTAGGTTCTTTGTATGCTATGTTAAGTCACATTACTGTTTGTTAAAGTATGAAACTTTGTAATGTTAGCTGTATATTCGTGCGTAAGGTTTGTTAGGTTTTTGTCGTTGTACATTATATTTCTTAGTTCAGGTTATTGATATGTTAGTTATTGATGTAAAAACTTGTTACGTTAGCATATAAATTCGTTTCTCAGTATAAAAAGAACTTATTTTAATATTGTATCCAAAATGATACTCGAAAATATGACTTTCAATAATAGATCTATAGATCACAGTTCATGGAGCGGTGAGAGGGGCAGGAGTTTGATTACTGAATTTACTGATTTTGCTGCTTTAGTACGTGTAGATACGTCTAATTTTTTTTTTAATTAAAAAAATTTTAAAAATATATTTTTAAATTAAAATAAAATAAAAAAAATAAATAAAAGTTTTTGTGCTATTTATACAAAATAGGGACGATCAATAGATCATGGTTTAAGTGGGGTTGGGGTGGGGTGGGGTGGGTTGGTTTGATACTGATTTACTGATTTACTGCTTGTAGGGTATGTAAAAACCAAAATTTCTTAAGTTATAAATATAAAAAAAATAAAAAATTTTTAGTAAATTATAATATTTTTTAAAGAAAATAAAATAAAAATAAAAATAAAAAAGTTTTGTGTTATGTTAATACAAAATATGACTGAATCAATAGATCAATAGAACAAAAAGATCATAAGATCATTGGGTTGGCCGTGGTGAGGTAGGGGTGGGTTGGTTTGGAGTACTGATTTTTACTGCTTTAAGAGTGTGTAAGAAGCGGCAAATTTTTACGTTATATTACATGAAAAGAATTAAAAAATTTTCAGTAAAAACAAAATGTTTTAAGCAAAAAACAAAAATAAATTAAAAAAGACATTTGGTAAACATAACTTTTAAATAAGTTAAAAATTGAAATTTTCATTAGAAATAATGTAAAATGGAAACTTTTAAAATAAAAATAGCAAACAATATATTTAGTTTAACTGTTGCATAAATGAAAACGAGATTTGTGGAAATAGAAATTTCAGGTTCTTCAACTTAGAAAACGGGTTATCCTCCAGTTCCTATATATTGCTAACGCTAACAAGTTTTCACATTAATAAAGCTAAATAGCATTACCAGAACTAAGAAAATTAACAAACGACAAACCTCCTTTAACTTTAAGCACAAATAAACTGCCTAACATAACAAAGTTCCATATTTAACAAAACAGTTAAGTGACAACATAGCATTACAAAAAACGTACCTATTCACACTAAATCAAGATTATCTTTAACATATCAATGCTAATTTTACATCAACTATAATATTTAGCAAAAATTTATCATATCCTTCCTCTTCGTTTTGCACTCCGTGTCTTTCTTCTTTTATTTCAGTTGGAGACCACCTCTGGGGAGTCCACAGACATCTATTAGAAACTTGAATCCCCCATATTTGAGATCTACGATCTTATAAACATATCCATTGATACCCAATATGGCTTAACTAATGCTTACTAACCAGCAACCGCACCGTCGTCCAACACTGTGTTTTACAAACTCTGACTCCTTCTCAGACTCCTTCCTCCCATCCTTTCTACCTTCCTTCTTCTCCTTCCTCAATCTTCTGGTTTTCATTCCGTGCATTTCTTCTGGGATCCCCCTCAAAGGGGGGTTCCTGACACCATCGCCTTTTTTACCCGGGGGAAAAACTTTACAACCCTTATATTCGAGTTCTACGACCTTATAAACATATTATTTTGCTTACAACATGGACTAAACGAAATATTTAAAAATTCAGCACCGCACGCTCCAGCACTGGAGCCTTGAATCGACTTTCAAACTTCCTTTGACTCAGATTCCCTTCTCTGACTCCGACTCCAATCCTTTCTCCATTTCTCTTATGCATTTTCGTTCATTTCTAAGGGGATCCCCCCTCGGGTTCACCAGACACCCTTTACGGGGAACTTTACTATCCTCAAAATTCGAGATCACGGGTTCTCGATAACATATATAATGATACAAAATTGTATTATTATACAAATATTTACTAACTTTGCACCGCACCGGTGGAGGCTCCCGATCAAATACCGAATTCTAGTTTACTCCTTTCCTCCTCTATACCATCTCCAAAATTTTCAGCCTTCAACTGTCATTTCTATTTTTAGGGGGACGGCCCCCTCCGGGGGTGCAACCGGGCACGTAACCCGTCTACGGACGAGTGACGTCATCAACCTAGCCCGGCCAAATATTTAGGACGGGTACAATTAAACCTAACCCGGTAATATATATATGCGCAGAATTTATAGCGAAGCAATTTCGGATTTCACTTACAACGATATATCGACTGAATTTTAAATAATAAGTGGTGATTTTCTATCGATTATATTTTTTCAATGTAATAATTTAACCAGAGCACGAAGAAAGACGATTTAAACATCGATTTGGAGTAAAAAAATCGATAAATCGATTGGGAACCATCAAAATATACTGCCGATCATTTAAATCCTTCTAGGAATCAAAAAAGTTCCCCTTTGGAGGTCTAAAACCTCTGAGTTCACTTAAAAAACCAAGGGGAGGGGTTGGCGCGGTTTTTTGATTTGATTGATTATACTGATTACTGCTTAGGGATTCAGTAAACTATTACTACATTTTTACTAGATATTTTTTCAAAGAACTATTTTATGTTATGTTGGATAAAACTTGTTATGTTTGAATTATTCGTTGGGGATTTATGAAATTAGGTAAGGTTATGAGCATTTTTGTTAGATATTACTATGATAATGTAAAAACTTTTTTACGTTAGCATTTATTTTTTGGCAGTATGATAATAGAACAAGGTTAGAATAAATTTTGTTAAATATTACCATGTTAATGTAAATTAACATTGATATGTTAAGATATATGCTTGAAAAAAGTGTGTGTGAATAGGTTACGTTGTGTATGCTTATGTTAGTCACTTATTGTTATTTAAGTATGAAAACTTTGTAATTAGCTGTTTATTGTGCGTAATTGTATGTTAAGTTTTCGTTGTACATTATATTCTAGTTCAGGTTATGCTATGTTAGCTTTTTATTTAATCTGAAAAACTTTTTTACGGTTAGCATATATCGTTGGTTCAGTAGATAATTAGACCAAGGCTTATGCTTAAACTTTTTTTTAAATATTACCATCTAATGTAAAATTAACATTGATATGTAGGATATTCTTGAAAAAAGGTGAATAGGTTACGTTTGTATGCAATGTTAGTTACTTTACTTGCTAAGTATTTAACTTGTTAATATTAGCTGTTTATTTCGTGCCTAAGGTATGTTAGGTTTGTCGTTGGTGCATTATATTCTTAGTTCACGCTATGATATGTTAGCCTTATTATTGCTTGAAAAACTTTTTTACGTTAGCATATATTCGTTGGTCAGTATATAAAGAACCTATTTATGTTATGTTTATTCAGAATGTACCCGAAATGTGACCTGAATCAATAGGACAATAGACATTAGATCAATAGATTTAATAGATCATGGATGGTGGGGTTGCGGTGCGTTTGATTTACTCGATTTTACTGCTTTGGGTGTGAAAAAAACGCCAAATTTTTTAATTAATAAAACATAAAAGAATAATTTTTTTAGTAAAATATATATTTTTTAAACAAAATAAAATAAAAAATAAATTAAAAGTTTTGTGTTATGTTATACAAAATATTAAATTTGAATATGACTAGAATCAATAGATCAATAGATGATGTGGGCAGTGTGGTGAGGGTGTCGTTTTGATTTACTGCTTTAGAGGATGTAAAAACGCCAAATCTTTTTAATTAAAATCATAATAAAAATAAATTTTTTATGAAAAAATATTTTAAACAAAAATTAAATAAAAATAAATAAAAAATATAGTAAAGTTACTTCACATTTTACTTAAAATCCATAAGAGAACAATGATCAATAGATCAATAGAATCACAGAAGGGTATGAGGGTGTGTGTGGGTGATTTGATTTTAACTCCGGGGGGTCACCAGACACAATTCTACAAAACTTACAACTCTCCTAATCGAGATCTACGGTTCGATAAATATGTAAGGATAAAAAGATATTGATTATTATTAACAATATTACTAACTCGGCACCACACCGCTCCAAGCACCGGCTCCGGCTCCGACTTCGGATCCGACTACTTATTCCTTCCTCCTCTATGCAATTCCCAAATTTCATTCTTCTTGCGATCATTCCTATTTTAGTGCCAGCACCCCTCTCGGCGAGTGCACGGACATGTACCTCGTCTACAACTAGCGTTGCATCATCACCTAGACGATCTAAACCAAATTTTAGACGGTACGAATAACCCTAAACCCGGGTATATATATTAATATATATATATATATATATATATATATATATATATATATATAATATATATATATATATATATATATATATATATATATATATAATTATATATATATATATATATATATTATATATATATATATATATATATATATATATATGTATATATATATTAGATAATATTACGCAGAACATTTTCTATGAAACTGTTCTCCCACACTACTCTGCGTGTCTCCATTTCCGTCTTATGTGTGGACTTCTCGATGCCTTCGTTATTCTCATAAGTAAACTTTTCGCAAAGTTTAGCAATGGATAATTTTACTTGCTCCGTTATTTGGCGAGAAGAAAAAAACTTCCCTTTATA
>JABUQX010100640.1:2500-10000 GCA_015478945.1 Trachelipus rathkii | reverse complement strand
TACTGAAAGATTACTAAAAAATTTCTTCTACTGACTTTTGGGAAGGCACGTGACCAACCCGCGGAGTGATATGATGAATTTTTTAAGCCTCCATCAATGACTCATAATACTGATATTTTTATATTGTAGTCCAAATTATAAAATGACCAATATTTAATAGTTTTCTAAATAAATTTTCATACACTCCGGGCAGAGGATTGCTTCAAAAGAGAAGCAATACCCTACCTTTGAGTTTACTTTAACTGTGTGCTTGCGTTTCCTTTAATGGTTTACTTCATTTAAAAACAATTTTTTTTTTTTACTTTTTCTTTTTTATTTAAAAAATTTAATCTACCTTAAAATTACCCTTAACCAAACTTAATATTACCTTAAACCTAATTTTACTACTTTATTTATGCAATTTATTATAGATTTGACAAATTGTCTTGCATAAACTGCCTCTGTTTAAGAGCAGCTTTTCTCTGAGGTCTTATTGTATTGGCTTAACTAGCATTATTATTAATTATTTATTTTATTATTATTATTATTATTATTATTATTACTACCAGAAGTACCAGGTCTGTTGCTGTTGTCATCCTGTACAGGTGTTGTAGGTACAGGTGTTACATTTGATAAACTACCACCTCCTGTATTTAATTCGAGGGGGTAAAGGTTACTGATGGAATGCAACCCTATTTCACCAGAACCGGTTTTTAATTTTACTGATCGGATGTTATTATCGTGACCTACTATCACATCCATCACTCTGCCCAATTTCCAAAATGGACGTGGTTTATTGCTGTCTTTTATAAGAACCACATCTCCCACCTTTACTTTATCTTCCCAAATACCCTGAAACAAGTGTCTAGACCGCTCCCGGAGACTTAGGAGATATTCCTCATGCCACAAACACCTGAACTCTTCATAGAGTTCATTTTGCTTTATGAGGGTAGAATCCAGTACCTCCTTGTTGGGTGCACTGCCCATCTGATATTCTACTGTATCAAAATTACTTTTTAAAATTTAATTACTGTTAAACCATTACTTTCAAAAAAACAATTGGGCGTTATTGCCTCCAACTCAGAGGTACCAGATCTATAGGTTAGGGGTCTGGAATTGATGGCATTTTCTATGTCAGACAGAGTGGTAAGAAGCTCAAAATAAGTCACTTTACTTTTTCCCACAGCTTTGTACAGACACTGTTTCATTACTTTTATTAACCTCTCCCAATGGCTGCCTTGCCATGGAGAAAAGAGGTTAATTTTTACATGTTTGATCTGATTTTTATCAAACTCCTCCTTGAAAGCATCAGTATTAAAGGACTCTTCTATTATTTTGCACCCTTTATTGAAATATAATGCATTGTCACTATATATGTATGATGATATACTAAATTTATTACAGAACCTTTTGAAGGCTAACAGAAAGTCAGAGGTGTTCATAGAGGGTACTAGTTCTAAGTGTACAGCTCTGATGTTTAAGCAAGTGAAAATTAAGATGTACATTTTCTCTAACTTTGAGGTGTTGTTTTTGACATAAACATGAGAGGTGAAATCAATACCTGTGTGTTGGTAAGGTTTTATAAGATTCATGTGTGTTCTAGGTATGTCAGTGAAACGTGGGTACCTGTAAGAAAGAGCATTGTACTTCTTGCATGTAATGCATTCCAATAATACAGATCTTACAGCAGCTCTACCCTTAGGTATCCACACACCTTGATTTCTGATGTAATTAAGAGTAGTACCAATGCCAAGATGCTTTACTTGCTCATGAGCATATTTAATAAATAGCAATGTAAAGCCATGATTTCTTCCCATTAATATAGGATTAGCTTGTTCATAGCTGATAAGAAGAGCCTTATTAATCCTGCCCTTGCTTCTTAAATAGCCTTTTTCATCAAGGAAAAGATTTAAGTTTAAAACCAAGGGAGGAATTTCTGAGTCTTTCAAGGAAGCTACTTTTACTTTTTGTTTATCATTTAAAAAATTAATTTCATTAGCAAAGGATTGAATTTGATTTATTTTAAGCCAATACCTTACTGATTTTTGCTGGTAATCAACATTTATTTTAATTTTACTAAGCCATTTAAAAATCCAGGCAGTGATTCTTAAGACTTTTCGATAGCATGAATATTTACTTAAATCTAAAATACTAATACATGTATTTTCTAATATATTTACATTTACCATTAATAGAGGTAAAGATTCTTGTGGTATACTCAACATAGGATACTTGGGCCAATTGTCTAAATCATTAGTTAACCAAACAGGACCATGATACCACAGATGCAAATATTTCTTTAAATTTTTTAAAAGTTAAACCCCTAGTTAAAAAATCACCAGGATTTTCTGCTGTATTTACATACTTATAATGTACATTTACTTTATACTTGTTACAGATGGAAGTAATTAACCCATCCATTTCATTTATTCTATTTTTTTTAAAAACTTTAGATTTTACTTTGGTTTGTCTGGTTAATAACCAGCTCAAAACTACTTGTGAATCCACAGCAATATTAATGAATTCAAAATATATATTACTGTATGCTTCCAAAATATTGGGTAAGCATTTCAAGGCCAAAATAACCCCCATCAGCTCCAGGGAAGGGATACTTAACTCCCTAGGCCTATTGGCAGGAGCTACCTTGGCTTTAGCAAATATAAAGGAGCTTTTGTTATCATCATCCACTCCATAACATACAAATCCATAAACACTATCGGAACTGTCACAAAAAAAGATGCAAGCCATACTTATTCCCTTCAGAAAGAGCCCTCCTAGGTATTGCAATCGTATCCAGATGTTCACAATTATTGCGTAGTTTATACCACTCTTTTAGTATCTCTCCAGGCACTTTCTCATCCCAAGCTATATTTTGCTGCCACACTTGTCTCATCAACAATTTACCCTTAACCAAAATAGGAAGAGCAAAGTTAAGAGGATCGAAAAGCTTGGAAATCTCAGACAACAATTGACGCTTGGTTGAAATACTCTCCAGATATTCTACTTTATTGATATGCATACAGTCAGTCACCACATTGAAACTATATCCCAAGATCTTTTCACAACAACTCGAATGTTCTACAAAGGAGTTTTCTTCCTTGAACTTAACACGCAAAGCATCCGAGTTGCTATTCCAAGATCTCAAGATAAAACCCCCTTCTTCCATTCGTTTCTTACATTGATGATAAATACCTACTATTTCACTTTCTTCTTGCATGCTTGTAAATATTAAATTATCCACATAAAAGCCTGAGGATAATATTTCAGTACATCTATCATGTGGATACTTAGAAGCATGATATTTCATAATATAATGCAATATAAATGGGGAAGATGTAAACCCAAATATTAAAGTGAGGTACCTATAAGCTTCTAACTGCCCGTTGTTATACCATAAGAAAGTGAACCTATTCATGTCTACTTCATCTTTTAACCTTATCATCAGAAACGCTTGTTTTACATCACTTATCACAACAGTACGATTTGTTCTGAACACAAGTAGTAGCTTTAAAAGTGAATTCATGAGGTCATAGCCACTGTAAGCAGGCTACATTCAAAGATGGAAGAGTTTTATTACTTTTAAGGGAACAATTAAAAACTGGTCTTATTTTAGTGGTTACTTGTTCCGATTGCCTTATTATAGGTCGATGAGGAATAAATTTATATTTACAAATATCTGAAGGATCATCAAAATTTATATTTACTTTTTCAATTATTTTATCATTCAGTTGACTTTCAAAGACTTTATTGTATTCATTATTTATTAAATTATTTTGAGTTAATTTATCAAACACTCTATTAGCTATATTTAAAGATATTTTAAAATTATTAGGAACTAATTCTATTTTGTCTTCAAACCAAGGAAGGCTTACATGATAGTGATTGTCTTTGAAAATCATATTTTGATTAAATAATTGCACTTGATTTTTATCTACCGTGTTCAGAATGTCCTCGTCCTGTTTGATACCTAAAGATTCCAGGCTAAACAGATTTTCCAAGCCATTGTCAATATCAGAATCCAAAAACTGTTCAATGGGATTGAAATAGCTTTTGGATGGTTCTAACACGAAATACACTTGTGTATTCAGCCTTTTGTTATTACATTCAGAATCATTTTTAGGAATTATGGTATTATTTGTTTCAACTTTTGACTGAGTTATGAAATTACTAACTTTTTTACTTTTTCTGGTTTCAACCAAACGCACAATTTGTTCTCTACTTAAAAAATTATAAATATTACCTATTGGTATTAATTTATTATTACCAATATGTAAACAATGGCCACTTGCAAAAGGTACAGTCTGAAATGATGGAAACAAGTCTATTATTTCTATTCCAAGCAAAACATCTATTTTAATATGACTATTTATATTAGAATTATTAAAATTACTATCAGCAAAATTTAAACCATTAAGTTTCATATTTTTAATAACATCTGAAATGCCATTTACTTTATAATTTATATTTAATTCATCATCTATAAGAAAAGGAATGAAAACTATTCTTTTGAATACTCTTACGCCAATCAATGTTTGATGAAACCTTTTAATTTTAGAACCAATGAAAGTTTGAACCTCATATTCTATTATAGGAAGACTATTTATATTAGATATTAGCTTTTCAGCAGCTTCTCTTGAAATATAAGACCTACTAGAAGCTGTATCTATCAAACATCTTAAAGTTTTTTCTTTACCATTGAAAACCATATTTAATGAAGTGGTAGGTGGAATGTATTCATTCTCTAAACTTTGATGGAAAGTTATGCAATGATTGGTCGTTGTATTTACCACCTCACTATTTACATTACACAATGGTTGTATGTGTGACCTACTTCCACACTTACATGGAAACCTCATTTTATTATTATTACCAAAACACTGTGCTTGCGGATGATTGCCAGCACACTGTTCGCATAATCCCAACTCTTTAACTCTATTAATACGACCTTCAAAATTGTTATACACAGGACATAATCCCAAAGAATGTGGCCCAGAACATAATTTACACTTTTTTTCAACCTCTTTTACTTTATTACCTGAGGTTTGAAAATTGGCTAAAGAATGCTGTTTATTGTTAGCATTATTTTGAGATGTTTTTTCTTTTTGAGGAGTAACAGGTGTACTTTTACTTTTAAATTTGAGTTTGTCATCTACTGTTCTTTCTGAGGAAGAACTAGTACATATTAAAGCCTTTATTATATCCTGATAATTTTCAAGAACTTCATTTATGTCAGGATAATTATGACCTACTTTTCTTATCAGGTCCTTCAAAAATACTTTAGGTAGCTTTTTTACTACTATATGTGACAACAAGCAACAGCCTGGACTTTTTGAGATAGTAAAATCTAATTTATGAACTTTAAGATCATAAATAATTGCCCTTATTTTATTCAATGCCTTTTTTAAGGATATAAAATCTTTATCATATTTGGATTCTATATTAATAGCTATCAAAGAGGCAAACAAGTCATTTGTTATAGTAGTTACATCCAAATATTCAGCTTTTAACAATTCTAATGCTACTTTATAATGTTCTGGTATGATAGATAAATGAGACACAATACTTAAAGGATAATCCTTCAAAAAACTTAAAAGGTACATTAATTTAACAGAGTCATTAAGTTTAGGGTTATTTCCAACCACATTCATAAACTGATTTAAAAAAACTTGAAAACTAATTTTATTCAAATCACCATCAAATACTGCACAACTCATGGTAGGTAATTTTACATTAGTAGTGTGATCTATGTTATTTAAGGCTTCCACAAAACTATCAGAAATATTAGGTTCTGTCTTAGCAGTCTCTTTACTTACAATAAATTCATTAAAAACACTTAATTTAATTTCTAATTCTAAATAATAATCACTTTGACTTTCTATTTCAGAGTCCATATTTAGGCCTTCAAGCTCAGTTTCCATCAAAACATCAATCATTCTTTCATCAAATTCTTTGATTTTTAATATCAATTTATTTATTTCATTTATTTGAGATTTGCAGAAAATAATACCCAAACAGTCATTTGATTTTAATTCATTTAATTTATTTACTCTTTTAGTAATACGAATTTTTAAATTAGACCTCAACTTTTTAAATTTGACAAAATCGTCCATTTTGTTCAAAAATACTTAATTCAAAATTATTTACTTAAAAAAAATGCCTGATATTGTGTCACCAATATGAATCAAAAAATATATAGGCCTACAACTACCCTAGGCCTTCAAAAAACTTTTGTCAAAAACTGAATTTCAGCTCTAGGGGTTAGCCTAATTTCAAACACTATTTTGCTATTTCATTAAATAAACCATTTTTTTTAAGGAAACACAACCACACAGTGTTATTGTTATTATTAAACATTAATTACTACAATTAATTATATTATTAAAATAATTAAACCTAAAAAACAAAAAACAATCTTGAAGAATCTTTCACAACGCTCTCAGCAAACTGTTTAGTGTTTACAATTATTGATAAAATATCGATTATTATCGATTAATGAAAGAACGATATTTATATCGATTATTATATCAATCTTAAATAATATATCGATTATTTCAAAAAATAATTGAAACCGATCCAACTCCCATGGAATTTTCCTTTCATTTAATTCTGAGGCAATCTTTTTGCGCATGCGTAGACTGCTTTTTTCACTTTCGAAAATTTTTAAGTTATGAAAAAAGTTTAACTTTAATAAAATTTTCAAATCACTTTTTAAAGGTAAATAAATTTTCATTTCACTAATAATTCACTTGATGAATAAATAAAAAATGTTAAGTTTATTAGTACATTTTCAAAAATGACTGTTTAATTTTTGAACACTTTTCAATATGGCGATTCTATAGATCGAGACCTTTTCAAAAATATCAAAAAATTTCTTTTTTCATTTTTTGATAGAAGCGGCTCTTTGCGCCACCAGTCTATTTATTAGTTTATTTTCACTAAATATACTTGAAAAATTTAAATGTGTATTTACCTTAAATGTTCTTCTTCTTGTTGTAGACAAAAATTTGCAGACGTAGCGCTTCGGAGGCCTCCTAAAAACGCTTTATATAATTTAAGTAATTTGCAATTAATAATGAATGCGATTATCATTATAATGAAAGGCAGGAAAATCCAAAAGGGTTTGAAAAGGTTTCCTTTTCATAAACAAAGACATTTTAATCCTTTAAAAGTAACAAATTTTCAAAGAGTAACTTAAACTCCAACAGTTTTACTGAGGCCATAAATTTGAATATTTTTGTAATAAGCCGTGAACTAAACTTTAAGACACTTATTGTTTGTCTATATTAAATTTTTTGTACTTAATACTGCGTACAATTTTATTAAGTTAATGAGAATCAATCTTAACTTTAATGAACCCGAATACTTAAATATTGACAAATGTATACGTGTTCACCAGTTAATTACTGAAAGATTACTGAAGTTTTTACTGAAGAATTTCTTTTACTAACTTTGGGGAAGGCACGTGACCAGCCCGCGCATTGATATGATGAAATTTTTAAGCCTTTATTAATGACTCATAAT
>JABUQX010100639.1:0-31971 GCA_015478945.1 Trachelipus rathkii | reverse complement strand
GGATATATGCATCGAAAAAGTCTGAAATAAGTAAATACCCAGGCCTACCCCTATAGTATACCTTTTATGTTGAGAACGACTCGCATTCAGAGAAAAAAACCATCCTAAGAGCTTCACGGGACAATGCGACTGGTCCTCTCAACTAATGGGTACCTGTCAAACTTAATTTATATTCCCCTCCCCCCCCCTCCCACCCACCCACCCCCCACCCCCCAATAGCGACCCAGTAGGAGCCACACACAATATACCCCTCACCTACCTCGCCATCATCACCTATATCGCAACTATTCTATCTCGCTCTAATGCACAAAAAACTCACATTCTCTCCTCCACATTCATTTACTGCCACTCAATCCAAATTTTTCACTCGTCTCACCAGCCGTATCGTATCCATACACATCTACACCACCATAATACATCGCTTAACACTCGAACTATCATCCATCCTTCAAATCACGTTTGTCATGCCAAACCATACTCCAACGATACTTTCATTCTATCTTAAATTTACTCCACACCCACATTCATAACCTAATACGCTCATTCCATCATTTATATCGAATTCTTCCTACACTACCTTCAAACCACGCCCTACTAATGCTCATGTGCCACCATATTACTTTATGCATCTTATAATCTAACTAATATTCCAACAGAGCTCTCACTACATTAATCAACAATTAAGCCACAACGTAACATAAAACATACTCCACTATATAATATTATTATTTATATAATGAAATAATACTACATAGAACATCATACATATAGAATATATATAAATACTAATTATATACTTACTATAATATATAAATATAAATTTGTGTTCTTATATCTCTATAAATAATGATAACATTATAATCAATATATTTAGATAAAATTACTACTACTTCTGTTTTGTAATTTATGTTTTGTTTTTACCACTATTATAAGATTAATATATATATTATATATACATATATTATGCAATTAATAAATAAAATAAATCCTTATAGTAAATATCCAAATGATTATTAATTATTATATTAGTCGATTAAATTCCATCAATAAATCAAATCATCAAAGTGCAAATTTAAATCCATCTAACAAATACATACATAATATAATATAAATATAAAATATAATATGATAATATATAATAGCAATATATATAAAACTAACTATATATACTTAATATATAATATATAACTATATATATTATATCTATATATATAACTATATATATATTATTATCTTATTATCATATTAAGATAAATGTTTCTAAGCCAGGATGAGTCGGCATTGTACGGACGTCTGGGCTAATATCAATAACGTCGTTAGGATCGTGAGTCAGGCACGTCGAGACGACGTCACAGGCGTTATACTATCAAAGGTGTCGGTGGAGCTTGCTGGAGTCGAGTCGGAGTCCGTGGTAATAGTTCTCAAGAGGTATAAGATAAAAAATGGTGAGTACGGAGTCGAAGTCGGCGTCAGGAGAAGCTACGAACATATTTTGATATACCGGACTTCCAAACATACACCTAGCCCGTAATCATCTACGCTAAGCCTACTTCTTCAGATATGTTTACATAACCCATAGTAAGCTAATACCAGCAGACGATTAGCACATTATAAAAGAGTGAACAACATATAGTAACTAACAGTAATATCTCTCTTCACATATGCTTTAGAGCTCACAAATTATAATTCATGTCTTTGATTTATATGACCTGTACTACATATTTAGGTTCAATTCACCAGAAATGATGTGCGAGAATCTTTACTGTATTATCTTGTATCTATTCAAATGAATCTAAAGAATATGGATCTCCGTAACATCTTAATTCTCCATTATGGATAACCTCTATATATTAATTTAATGTTAAATCTATCTACATTATAGAAAATATCATGCTCAATCTAACTACAAATTTCCGATATTTAATTCTCATCATAAAGCGCTATATATATATATTCTTACTCTAGCGTCTGATAGCCACAATAAAGCTTATTCATTGGCTGTTTACCATGTCTCAAAACAATACTGTATATACACACTGTTAACATCTTCTGAGATACAGTACCTCAGTTCGAGTCACTAGGATACACATAACTTTGCATGTTAGCTCAGAACACTATGTAATACTCCGTTAGTGTCGCTACACGAATCGTACATAATATCTTAGAGACCTTTAAAAATATAGTTGTAGACATTTTAAAACACCCCTCTCATCCTGAAGTATTAAGCTTCCTAGCATTCTCAGTTAGAAACGCAAGCGAGTGCAGACACAGCAGTCTCGATAATCACTCACACCATTTAGTTTCTCCCAATCAAAATACTCGAGAAACTTCAGATGGCTTATGCCCTTCTTTTCAATGGTACAAAACCTTGTATCATAGCCATTTACTTCTACAGTAAAAATCACACATTTTATATGTATTATAATGCATAAGTACTCAAAAGCCTAGCCGTTTGAAAACTGACTCTTAAAGATCTCAACAATTTACCTTTCAATCCCTATTTAAGTGCATACTCTGTTGCTAAGTACAGGATTATAAGCATCAGTCTGTAGTGACTAGACATGTATATTCGTAACAAATCTCCAATAAAGTCCCTTTACGACGATTGGAGAATTCTCATTTATTTACGCATATCATTCTATTATATTATACCTTTGATTATAGATATAATAAATAAACTTATAAACTTACATATGAGCACATTAATAACCCGCACTCTGCTATCACTTACGATTAACTTAAAAACGGATAGCAAAGCACAAGAGAAAGATATTAAATCTTTATTGCTTATTACAATAATAATTTAATGTTTAATCTGCATAGTCTAACGTGAAGATTGATACGAATTACACATTCTATTACTACACCTTTCTGCTTGCATTACTATACGAGTAAACTAAACAGTTCTTCGTGTTACTATTATTATCGAATAATATTTATCAAGAACATTGACTATTTATGCTCAAGAAACCGAATTCAGCTAAACTAAGTATAGAGAATACAGAGCTCATTATGTTATTAGTTACTAGATTATACTACATCAAACTTCCTATCCAAATTATATCAATACATAGTAATGTCGACTCACATAGTTATAAGAAATCATGACATGATCTGTACTCTTACTAATATGCTTTAATGAATGTCCTCAAACTGATAAATATAGTTGTTGTTTTCACTATAGAAATGAAGTCATAGCATTTAAAACTCATAAGCCTGGATACCTACAATGATTGTCAGATGCACAGAAACCATTTGTCACACATTAGAGGTCTTAGAAGTATCATACTATTCACTCAGATTATCTTATTTTGCGTCTCATACTAGACTACATACGCTAATTATACGCATACGCAAATATTCAAAGAGCAAAAGTAGAGAAACTAACAATATGACTATAATAAGCATCGTCACTAGCTAAGACGAGCATATCCAAAAATTATGCGTAAATTCTAAATGCGCTCCAAACTAAGTTAAATTGTAACGTTCTAGCCAATATACCAAAGGACCCCAAAAATCAGTTTATTGAACATAGGTACTTGCTCCAGGCTAACTCCTTATCGAAAAACTAAATATTCTAACTCTTAGAATAGTCAGTGGATAATACAGTCGTATAAAACGTGACGATGAGAGAAATGAATTCAAACAACCATCAATCATACTAACACAAGTACATATCTAAAAATCATTTATAGAAAGGAGATTTATGCAAAATATGACATAACACAGTATTCATTAGAAAAGATGGTCACAAGAAATGTAACCTGGAAAATAACAGCAGTTTTTATATATAGTGCACTAATATAACTCTAGATACCCAACGTCATTAATCCTACATGAAATCCTGAGAATACTAGATTATTATAAGCCTAGAATAGTCTCTTTATTGAACAACCTTGTATAGGACGAAAATCGAGCAATCAAATCACTATCAGAATGATCCACCAAAATTTAGCGCTTGAGATGATCCGAGATCTATGATAGTGCTGTCTATAAAATCCAATTTCAGCGATCATACAATTATGAAGATTGTAAGATAATCGACTTATCAGTCTTGCTAGCTTATTCTCGTTACCTGGACTAATTTTAATACACACGTAAGTTCTAAATAGCTACATTAATATAACAGTTAATACGTTAGTTAAAATAGTATGCATGACAATTTTTACCACATATAAGTAAGATCATAGTATAATACTCGCTAGATTAGCTTCCAGTCACACAATTAATAGATGTTATCTATAAATTTAGCATTTAATATGATTATGTTGGTATATGATACTATATGATTAATTGATATAATATTATTATGTAATTATATTAAGATATTTAGTAGGTTATTAGAATTTAATATGTATTATTAGCACTTATAATGAGACTAAATAGAAAGAGGGGTAAGTATTAACATAATATAGTGTAGCTATTGATGTAATTTAGTTACTTATATTACTACTTAAACTATCACTCGAAGTATTAGGATGACTATAAAATAACTCCAGGTACATAGTGTAGACGAGTTATAAGTCTAGGCGGTCGATACATCAATATATCAACCTATTTTTTCGGCATCAAACGATTGTATGTCTCCTAAAAAATTGAATGTTAATTAAGCATGTATTACTTGACTAGTAAATATAAGGCTAATTAATACATATATTTTTATCAGTATTTTACCATAAGATATTAACTATAATATAAAATATAGTATTATTTTAAAACCCACCTTTACAAAAAAAAATAAGAGCAAGTTTATCAAAGAGATACTTTTGAACAATAAAAAGAGAAATAAAGAAAATTAAAAAATATATAAATAATAATTATAATATAATCTATAATTATAATTATCCGCAACGTATATATAATATTTTAATATATCACTAAGTAGCAAATAAAATTCAAATGGAATTATTAATATATAATTAATATTATTTATAATATTAATCGTCTTAGATCACTTCTAATTCAATAAAGAATGATTATTATATTATAATATATTTTTAACCATATTAATATAAAAATAATTAAAAAAAATAAATAATAATTAAATATAAATAATTAACTCATAATATAATATCAATAATTAAATAATAAATACTACAAATTAGTTATAATAATAAAATTATAATCGAATTAAAACACTTACCTTCACTATCATCATAAATAATATACAATTTCTGATAACTACTTGACAAACAAACAATATATTATTAGAAACTCAAAATATAAATAAATAATAGAAATAAATATATTTAATCAAATATAAAAAATACTTAAAAACATAATATTTTATTAAATTCAAATAATAAATTAAAAACAAAAAATAGAAAAATACAATAATTAAAAACAAAAAAAACAACAAACTAATAAAGATAAAAAGATTAATAAATACAAAATATAATAATGATATAGATGGCGTGAAAAAATTTATAAAGTTATAATAAAATGAGTCATTATTATTATTATATAACACTTTATATATTGAAATTTATAGGTTCTCAAATATACACCATGGGAATTTCTGAAGAATTTCTTTACGTAACTACTTATAATAGAACATCCATACCACAATCTCACACACACTAATCAAGTAAGTATACAAAATCAGCAGTTAAATAAAATGTTGACTTCTTTAAGAGGTTTCTGCGTATTCCACGAACGTAAAGGATACACCAAGACACATGTGGTAAAGCAGAGAACCCAATGAATGAATATAAAGATAAAACAGAAAAACTCATGAATGGATGTAGAGGTAAAGCAGAGAATCCCATGGATGAATGTAAAGATTAAAGCAGAGAAACCCATGGATGGAAGTAAAGGTAAAGCAGAATCCCATGGTATAAGAGCATGAATTAGTCCACCAATCTGCTTTCATTTTCACAACCTCAATATATGTTTTCATATGAAGAATGAATGATGTGATGTTCCGTATTGGTTAACTATAGGCAGAAACATATAACATATAGAGTATATAGTATATAGATATCCTATATATATATTAACTCCTTATTATTATTGAGTTAACGTGGTGTCAATATGACATAATAGCACTACACCAATATACTCCTAGATTAACTCACACTATGCGAGTAAATACTCACGATACCAAGTTTATTATCAGTAACAATATCTACATGAATATACGTGTACTAGTGACCTGCATAACCGCAATTACAGGCGGCGAATATATTTTCTATTTAAAAAATATCAATTTATACTCAGATAAGATCAATAACCACGTACTACCTGACTAATATATAGTTACATACTAAAATTATTAAATAACTTACCTACCAATAACGCTCAATTAGGATAAAGTATAATCATACTCAAAGCAAAAATATAATATACTCACTAAAAACATTTTATTAAGATTCTATAATTTTTAAATTCTATCGATTCCCATAGTTAGACATATGAAAGCTCCGTTTTATACTAATAACCATATTAAAGTAATACATACAATGGAAGAAATTACTATACCATAATCAAAGCTGGTACTTTACCATAATTATTATTTGGAAAAATAAACTACTATATTACCTATTTTAGTGCATAATCTACGTATATACACTATAACAATCATATTTTTCTGTAATAGCTAGAATCTGAATTATTATAGCAATATACAAATTTACTCTTATATTAACTCAATTTTCCTAATTAATTTGAAAAAAAAAAACATTTTTGACATAGAACATAATAATACTACTCACTCAAAAAGATTACCTTTAATTTATATGTTACTGCTATTAGTCACGTCACTTGTATTGAAATAATATATATATTCTATATATTCTTATTATGGCAATGGGTCTCTTCACTTAGCAGTGCTCATATCCATATATAGCTATTAGATGTACTTATATATATATATATATTACTATTATAATACCATAATCACTAGAATATAATACTAAACTTTTGGTTAAATAATATTTAGTACCTATCCTTCTATTTATAATTCCTGATCTCCTTATAAAATCACGATAATATGTATTTTATTGGATTACACTGGTTTATATACTACGAATAAAAAATAAAGTAAAATACAATAGTTGTATATCTCTGATTACTCCATAACTATCAAATTCTATCTATAATTCTCCACTAATCATTTTCATCACTCATAGTATATTAGAGAATATAAGTTTGACAGTACAACATCTATCTACTTATTATATTATTAAATAATTGCTTATTAAAGACTATACTAAACACACTAGATTTATATTTCCGATTCTCTTAACAAAGCATAATTATTAATTAAAAGAAAATACTATATCACTAGGCTTATAGTCTAGCTCTTTAACACTATAGTTAAAACTATTAATGTTAATAGGTAATATTAAAACTACTATTTAAGATTATCGAATATATTCACTTGTATACTAAAACTATATCCTAATATATATATAATTGTTTTATTATTGAAACTATTTATTATTTATATATATAATATATATTGGATCTATATATATTCTATTTACCCCATCTTACTATAGTAAATAATACTTATAACAATACAATAAGTTATTCTATAGATTCTAAGAATTAACCACTATCTCTTTACAAGCTATTCTCACAGTCCATAAATAGTAAATAATAAACTTCCAATCTCCCTATCGATGAGCTGTTCAGAATTATTAATACATTTTGTGATCACATTAAACTATTATTCTAAAACTTATCCCATATTCGTTTTTGCATATATCTTACACGTACGCATACTATATCTGATAATAGTGTAGTATAATGGGTCATAGATTAGATTTTCCAACGATCAGAAATTATATACTTATAAATTATAACCTTCTCAATACTATCAATTAATATATTCATGTCCACACAACCATATCATTACTTAATCACATATATTTTATTGTTATCGTACTTGCTATTATCATTTATTTGAACTATTTCACACCAAGGGACTAATATCCTCCATATATATATTCTCATATATGTAGTGAAATTATAGTGTTTAGTATGAGTTATGGTGTAAGTGTGGATGTAGTGTTATGTCGTTATTCTAACTTCCCTAGTTATGTTATATTCTAAATATGAATATATTACTATACTTTTTTATTATTATCTAATAATCTAATTAACAGTACTATTAAGTAATAAGTTCTTAATTTATTACGTTGTTTTTACTATTTTATCATTATTTTATTTTTAGATTATATCACTAATATTTAGTATTAAATTTATTCGATTTATGATATTTCTAGTATATCAATTAAATATGGCAGAGTTTGTTGTTAGTACTTTAAATTAATCTATGATAGAATGACTTCCCATACTTTTAATTAATATAAAAATATCTAATGATTTTATTACTATAGCATAAAATACTTGGATATATATACTGTAGACAATTTAGTTATTAAAAAAAAGTTTTTAATTTTAGCTATAATTACAACGAAAAGATAATAATAATATTGTTTGATAAACTTCATTCTATATTATGTCGCAGTTGACTATGTTATCAATAATATAATATATTATATCTTATAATATAATTATAATATATATATTATTAATAATATATACGATATTATAATTATATTAATATATATCTATATATTATCAATACTATAATATAGTATATAAATAATATTATTATAATTCATTTTATATCCACCTGATTATTGAATAAAAACCCCTCATTGTATACCTAGGATACTACATATGCCCCCAGAAACATCTTACTTGTCACAGCCAATGCATATCATTCAATCCCTCATGAGATTATTCTTCATTATAGAAGAATAGCGGCTCGCTAATATCTTCAGTCTCTTGATAAACGAGTCTATTATTTAGCCCACTATCCACCGGTATTTCTTTGTTCTAATAATACACACACACACACACACACATATATATCTTTACTTCTGAATAATTTTTATACTCCTGGGGAAATTCGAGGTAAAGTCTTGTAAATATATTAGTAAAGTTAAAAGTAATGAAATAATATAATCCAAATGATATATTAAATAAAAATGAGAAAAGGTATAAAATAATAAAAAAAAATAAGTGCAATCATGACTATGAAACTTATGCAAACTAATCTAAACTTATAAAGTAATTATCGCGCCCTTTGCCTAGTCGTAGTATGTGTTTTTACTAAATATATTTATTTGTTATCTAACCCGAATAATAATACCAACGTGGTAATATACAACCAATTATATATATTATGGAGAGATTACTTTGTGTGTAGCCTAATGACGACAAAAAGGAAGAATCAAATTACTTAAAATTTAAAACTGCGCCGTTCTAAAAGTATTTGATGGCGACATCCATGAATAGCGTATAATGAATAATTTAATATATAAAATGTTTCATAAATGAAAAACACATACTATATATTATTTATTATTTAGTATCATAATCCCAAATAATAATATTTAACATTTATAAAATTTATGTATAATTATATAAAAAGGTAATGTAATATTGATTATAAGTATATAATAAGGGGGAATCAGTCTTGCAAATTATTTATATTCAGGTAGACTAAATCACGATATTTACACTATATCCATTGATAAGAAAACAAACGTACTACACAGTTTCACAAAATGATATGCGACAAGTGCTCCATGCGATCAACTTTCTTGTTCTCAACAACTACTCCAAATTAGTACAGGGAATGACGCTATTTGCAGGACGTATAATAAATTACATGCACTGTCTCGTTGTTGTAGACGCTATGTTACATTGTATAAATACATTAGATATACTGTATTAGTTAGTGTCTACCTCTTTATCATAGTGTTCCTTTATTTACGTTATATAATCTGCAATTATGGATTGGTAATTACCAACGTATTGACAATTCATATAATCTAGTATAACAGTATACTGATACATTGCATCATATAAAATATTATTATGGTAATGGGTATAAGCTGCTCAAAGCTTTTTAGCTATCAAGCGTTTTTACTAGAAGAGTAATAAATAATTACCCAACTAGATAATATTGTCAATAATGTCGCACTATCGCTTTTTCTGCACTAATTCTATGTCAGAAGGCTGACGCGGCTCTCAGAACTAGCATCATCAGAACATATTTGCGATGACAAAGAGAAGATCACATATAAAGTCAAGGACGACACAACGAAAGGTTATCCCTATCCACTATTCGACCCTAATGAAATTTGATCAGCAGTGCAGAAAAAATCCACCCTAACGTTTACAAGGACAGACGTATGCACATCGACATGTGCTCTCGTCTATAAGAATAGAATTAAATGCACCTGCGCAGAGCAACAAACATATCCCTCACAAAACCCGTCCACTCATCCATATAATTGCACACCCTATCATTTCGTCGCCTTCATGTGCCTTAAGACTCAACATTCATCTCCATACATATACTAGACCTAACTCATAGTTTACAATATTACTAACAATGATCTATACAGGGCACTCTACTTTTCCACTGACTATGCCGCTCGTATATGTCACTATATTGTACTCATAATGGTTTTTCGTAAAATCAACAATAATGTTAATTAGTGTATACCCCAAACTTTTTAATATCGTATAATAGTTTTATTAATTTACACGACAGAACTCAACTTCTAACATATAAGATACATAAAGTACTATAGATTACTATTATGCCTTAAAACACTTTAGTATCTTATATGTAATATTCGATTCATCCATGAAAGATCTATAAAGCGTGATTTCCAAAAAATGTTCCTAAAGTCTACACTTATTTTTAATAAACTGTAATAGACAGAGAAGCATAAATGAGGAATGGGTTTAATATTTTCTACATCTAAGTAATATCAATTTGTCAAGACAAGTGTTTATTTTATTTAGTCGCATCATGTTCGCAAATCGTTCGCAATGTCTGTTGCCTCTACGCTAATCCTTGACATGTACTGTACAACAAAAAATTTTTATTTTACAAAAAAATGATTTTCTGAATTTTTCTATGAATATAAATATAATATGAATCTTTATATATATAATTACATATATATATATATATTCAATACAGGATTTAAAGTATAGTATTATTATTATCATTAAATTTTTATAAAATTAATCTTCAATAACTTTATATGAACATTGAATAGCCTTTAGTATCTATGTTATTATATATGAGAAAGTTATGAAAGCCCAAATTCAGTATATTGGCATAAATAATTGTTGAGTTATTATATTGACATATGTAGCTCCTCAGTACATAATCTATTTAGTATGTCACTAATTATAGCAAGTATTATCCTAGAACACCTGAATTAGAGACCTATTTATATCATAGCAATCAATATATTCGAGGTAGACCTCCAAGTTTACGTATTATATCTAGCTAAGGTCATAATACCATATACTCATAAAATATACCAATATATTTGTGAAATTTATAATTGGAACAGTTTTAATATAATATATAATACCTTTATAGTATATACTTTATTCTACTACACATTACACTACACGTTGTAAATATATATGAACTTATTAGATTATATATAGGATAATTTTTTAATTAAACGGATATATAAAATTGATATAATTACTATTACATAATAAAAGTTACCTAATATAAAAGATACTCTATATAATCTATATATTTCTGAATTACAAACGGTTACTATGAAAATATCAATTACGTAATTGAAAGAAGACGCCTAAGTATACGACAGTCTATATATTAATTAGGTACTACTATATATGATAGATTAGAGTTAAAACTGATATCCCTCATCACTATAACTCTTAATCTGGCATCCGATCCTCATCCGCATTAATTTTTGCGGACTTAAGGATGGTATCATCTTATGAATTAATGAAAATTATTTCAACGTACTACTTTTAATTAAAACGGTGAAAATTTTTATTTATATATATTAATACACAATTTAGTAATGATAAAGTACTTTATTAGAAATACACGGTTTAATGTTTATTAATATTTTTCACTAAAATGTAAATACAAAATTAATAGATATACATCATATAAATAAATATAAATATCAAATTATATATTAATATTTAACCTATTATAACAAAAAAAATATAACTATAATTCGATAAATATATATATATGATAGTAATATATATTTATATATTATATAGATATATTTAAAAGTAATGTCACCTTCAACAAATAACAGAAACACTCAATCCTGATAAAGAGACAATATAAGCATTTTTCAAATCTTCACGTCAGACCATCTCGTTTGACAAGATGTGTCAGAGATTGAAGATAAGGATATATTTCGAGTGTTCAATATTGAAAACTCAAATGATTATTTTACGCTAGGTTTATACAGAATGGCTAATTACAGATTCATCAGCAAATTAGAACACTTTATCACAATGATTAACGGTGCAATAAACTTATAAGTTAAGGCGCACATTAACCATTTGATTTTTCATGATATATCATTATTCTCACGTTAACCAATAAAAAAAGCAAAAATCACAAGATACAGACACGCAATTACCATCTTCTCTTAGACCACTTATTGATTATAATCCATAAAACGTTCTTTTTTTCAGCGAAGAAGAAAGTCATTGTTCACGAGGGTCAACAAAGACCCACACTATCATGATCGAAGAATTAATCAATAAGCGAAATAAAATGCAGATTAGGATACAGATAAAAATCCTCATTGTTACGTTAGTATAATTGCTAATAAAATAATATTCCTACACCTTAGCTTTATTGCTACACCAGAGTGAAATTATTTAAGCAGCTCTAAGTTCAACTGAATGTTAGAGATCGAAAAGCTCAAAAAAGCTTTTATTAATCTTATTATTTTATATTATTTTTCTAATTTTGTTTTTTAATTAAATTTTAGTTTAGATTGTTATAATTATATTCAATCAATATTATCTAATTATATTAATATATAGTATATATATATATATATTATAGTATAATAATTATTATTATATATATTATAATATAATATATTATATATTTAATAGAATATATATTCTATATATATGTAATATAATATTCTTATTATATGAATAACAACGGTATCTCCTTCATAGTTTATATAACCAATTATTCATACAATATAATTATATTATATATATAGGTTTACCCAATATAGTATTAAATTATCACGTTATACATATATACATTAAAGTCAATATCCCTACTCAAATCAATAGGACATACTATAATTAATTTTATTTATTCAAATTATACACCATTACTATCTATATATTCAATAATACGGTAAAACTTACCTTATCATAAACATCAATACTAAATTTAATCTTAGTATTATTATGTCTTTAAGCAGGAGTTGCAGGGGACACTTGCCCCTCCATAAATCTGCGAAAGTTTATATAAATAATGTATAACTTAGCTAGAATTTAATATCATTTGATATTTCACCATTTATCTGACGATCCTAAAGTCAGTATTCAGATATTAGAAAAAACATAGAATAAAAATCATCAATCGCATTAGGGATTATATGATATTAGTTAATACTCATTTATATTACAGTGATATATATATACATTATGGTATTCTAATGGATATAACCCTCTATATTACGTTACTTTATATTTGGCTTCAATATATCCAAACTCAACTTACTTAACTTACATTAAAACCAGAGATGCTTATCAGGATGCATTTTATTCTCCGTCTGGAACTTTCAGCATGTCAGATAGCCATTTGAGCAGCCGCAAGTCGCTTATAAATTTCATCTCCGAGATAGCGCCTTATCCTTTGTAATCATACACTCCACATTCGTTAACATTAAAAACCAAAATTTATCAGATCATAATAAAGAAATTAATTACTAGCAATTTTTTAAGACCATAATTATAAATATAATAGAATAGTATAAATATATATATAAAAGATATATAATAATATATTAATTATATATTAATTTAATATATATTATAATACATTATATTATTATAATATATTAATATATATAACTATATACACTCATTATCCTTAGTCTCCCCTATAATGAAATACTCCTATAAAGTCATATGTTACTTAATATAATTATAATTATTTATACTATAGATATTAATAGTATATATATATAGATAATATCATATATATAATTAATATATATTAATTATACTATATAATATTATCTAAAAATATAATCAATATAATATAGATCTTAAATGTATATCATAAATTAATATATATTATATATATATCATATATATTATATATATAAATATATAATATAATTTATATAATGTACTGTAAACCTTTTCCAATGGGAAGTGGAAAAAGGTAGAGGATTTGGTGTAGTTGCACAATGATAGTTATCAGGATCCTCAAAGCTGACTGCGACTTCGTTAACAACCGCTGCCTGTAGTATATTGAGACTATGTTTCCCTATATGGTTGTAAGAATTTTATCAAGATGTGACTTAAATTTTGATATATACCCATGTACCCATAATGCGTGTATCAGAAACATATTATACCAATATTTAATATATAATTATTTATCTGTCAAGAGATTCCTAATATATATATATAAATACTCATACGTGGGTCATTTCAATCTAAAAAGCTATTATTTTTTAAAGTCACACCGCATGTAATAATAATATATCATATATTCATCAACATATTGCGATAAATGTCATTACAACTGTTATATCCTCTTTATACTCATGTCCATACAACGCATCGAGATGACCCTTCATAGTTATGTATTCAGTTGTATATATTCTCACGTGCACTCATTGAAGCCACTGGTTCCATCTTGCCACGTAACTTAAGGTATTAGCCCTCAGTTAATCAGACTATATTAAATCTCTTTCGCAAAATTATGAGGTAAATAGAACAATTTTGACTAAGTTTTATTATCTGAGATCAAAAATTTGGTCAACATGATGTCTGTGACAGACTTTCTTCAAATAATTTGATAATACATACTAAACCGAAAATGAAATAACCATTCATCAGCAAATTAGTGTAAAGATATTAAATACCACGAGCCTAAGCCGTTGAGCTCATCCATCGTTTATAATTAACATTATATCAATGAGTTGTCGTCCACTAATGATTTACTTGACTTGAATAAACATAGGCAAGCTCGTTTAATATCTTCTAGATCACAATTAACACCCAACAGCGACAATGAATTATTCGATCTCAATGATCGTGATGTCGCAATATGTAGAGTAATTCCCTTAGGCGTTTAGGTTGTTCGACTATTGCCAATAATTCTCACTCTCTCTTGAGTAAGTCGTAACTACACCTAAGTTACATCACATATTACAATGCTATTCAGACATCTCCGCTAAGTAACAGAGAAGATTAACATAGTTTAATCCTAAATATAATATCCCACTTGTACATCGACTTGTCCTCTTAAGTCAAGATTTCATTCGCCCATTTGATTTTATCATCTAGATAGGCACATTATCAATAGTCGTTTAACCAATTCGTAATGGTGCATACAAGACCATGTTTATACTGACCCACTTCTTTGAATCTCTCCAAACAGCCGTTTTGAAATAAAAGCGCCATAATATGTCTAATATGCTATGAAATAGAATATGTATAAGAACAATAATAATTAAGCGAGGCTACACCCGATAATCTAACGGTTTACGACGCATTAATATTATAAGGATTACCTTCTCTTCTTAAAGGTATGAGATATTAATGTTTTCGTTATATAAATTATATATATAATATTATTATAATATATTATATATAATTAGTAATAATATGATATATATATAATAAATATAGATATATATTAATATTAATATGTATATATAGATATATTATATTAATATTAATATTATATATATATATATTAATTATATATATATTAATAATTATAATTATTATTAAATATAATAATATATAGATGGCTATTTATAAGAGGTTTACTTCAGGAAGAACGTAATATTCGATAAAACAATGTATTACGTAATATGAATAATTTTAGCCGTCACACCTACAAACACTTACAATAAAGTAGAAGTAATGGGTATACCTAACTGCGAATCAACCTATATATCTAATCCGGATACCTAAGCTTAAATCTACCATAAGCTAATCTCAATAGCCTAACCTAAACTTAATGTCTCATACATTCCTAGGATTGTTTCCGATGAAACGTCTGAGGTTAGGTTTGAAAGTCATACTTAACTTCGTTTATAAATTCCCGTAATTTAATCTACCTTCTTAATTATATAGTAATTTATAATTACCACTAAGTATAATTTATTATATATATAATTATAAGATAAAATATATTAGATATATATACTAATATAATATATTATATATAAATTATTATATATAATTATACTATTATATATAATAGAGAAAATACGCACTCTCAAATCATAATTCATATGTGTTATATTATACAACGCTTGACATATTATCCTGTCCATCGTCCAGTAAACAACTCTAACACAACAATGATCCAGCTAGATATGCTAAAATAACGCGGCCTATATTTGTAAATTCGAAAAAGAGAATGATAATATCAACCTCTAGCAATTTTATCATTATAGAAAAGATTTCTTTCTCTCTAAAACTTATTTTAGTTTAACTTCTAAATTTTAAATGAAAAAGGCTCATCCCTGTTACTTAAAAGTGTTTTGTTTAAATCCTTATTGAAAAGTTGTCCAGCTATTCAATGTTGTATTAATAGATATAGGTCATATAGAAGATCATTGTGCAATTGGAAATCAAATACTAAAAGATATGTCCTCCATGTATATAAAGATAAAACTGATCGTTTCTCGAATATTTTACATGCGGTGCTTACTTAGGTTATTCTGATGATGCACGTGATTTTATGAACTCTGACGAATTAATTTGTATATGTCAACAAGCAGATTGCATGGGTAACAGAAAAAATTAAGCCTGTAACAATCTAAACCATTGCGGAACAGTCAATCAGCGGAGGGAAAGAGCTCAATGATAAGTGACTTACTCTTAACCTTTCCAAGGCAATACTAATATATTATTATATATAATATTAATTATATACTATATATATATTTAATTATATATTTATATTGTATGATATAATATTATTTCTCATAGACTCATATATATTTATTACTATATTACTGGGATAGAATATCTATATATAATATATATAAATATATAATATATATATATAATATATATATATATAATATAATTATACTATATATGAATACTTTGTATATTAGAAGTTATGCAAAGTTTAAACATACGCATGTTTAACCTACACCTTCGGATTCTTATAATTCTGGGCGTGTAGTCAGATAAAAATATCTTCAGAGTTAAGTTAGTATCGAGGGAGAAGGAATACACGTTTCCTGATGATAGAAATAGTATATAATTATACTCATAATATGCATTATACCAAGCAGTATTACATTAATAAAATTGAGTCAACAGAATGGTCGGAATATATTATTAAAAGAATTAGACTCAACACATCATTTAAGAAAGGTTATGTGAGTGAATCCATTTCACGTTTTTGGGACGCATACTACATAAAAAAATATAGATAGATAAATAAATTACAGCCTTTGAACAAATCTTGAAAAAATAATTATAACGGGTCTTGATTTGTTGGATTGACCATTATGCAAAATTGTAACGAATTTAACCTTAAGACTTGGTAAACCTATATATAATGAGTCTTTTAAACGACTAACAATGGATGATCATATAAAAGAATATATATATATATATAATAAATATATATTATATATACTATCATATAATATAATATATATATATATATATATTATATATATATATAATTATTATAATTATAATTATAATATATAATATATTTATATATATATTATATATACTATATATTATATATTATATATATATATTACAGGGTGATTCAAATTATGTAAAAAATTTGTTAAACTGATAAAAAGGCAAAAATAAAGCTAATGTCCTTATAAAGGTATGACGTTATGTGCTTAGTTTTCCGTATCTTTCTTCCTTTTACTAAAATAATCTTGTATCTACGAAACCAATTAAGTAGGTTACACGACAGAAAATAATGGCGACGTTAAAAATTTCATTTACAAAAATGTTCGAATCTAGGAGGATGTTAAAATCAAAACATATTATGTTAAAAAACATAATTTTGTACAACTTAAACATACTGTTTCTAAAGCATCTACAAATGATATCAAAAAGATAAGTAAAAAGACCTCCATTGTTCTCAATGCATGCGTCCAGGCGTCTTCTCATCGATGGTCGGACCCGTTCAAATATTCCAGGAAGTCGTTTGATCGTATTCAATCCGTTCATAATCCTGAATCGTAGGTCTAACGGTGTCGATTGGAGAAGAGATACTAAAGGTCTTAATGTCCCCAAAGAGATTAATCAAGGATTTAGGTCTGCGTGACCTTCTGCGCCACGGAACGGGCCACCTTCACCTATCATTGTTTGGGCAAAGTCTCAGCTCAGTGTTCACGACACTGCAGCACTAAAGGTGCAGGCAGCCCCATCATGCACTAAACCACATTTTGCCAAACTGAAGAAGTACATCATCAACAAGACGAGCTCATTTTCAAAATGTTAAGTAATTATGCCATTAAGCCTGGGAAGAAGCTCGAACACAAGACATGATCATGTAAAATTCTGCCCAAATGTTTACTGAAAACTGAGTGTCGAAACGATTACTGTTTAAATGCTATGGATTCTCGTTTGCCCAAAGTAGGTCGTTATGAACGTTTTAACGATTAGCGTCTTGTAAAAGTGAGTCTCGTCGTAAATAAAAACCTTCGTTACAAAGTTTGGGTCAAAACCTTGCTTCAAAACCATTGACAAATAACAACTCGAGGCATAGTCACGTGCAATAGAGTATGCACCTGATAGACGTGGTACGAGTTAACTGTTGCTCGTTTAGTAACCTCCAAATTACTAGATTGGTCGAATTAAACATGTAAGTGACCAATCTCGATGCTCTTTCAGGATGCTCAGAAATTTCATTAAGAATAATCTCTTTATTGTCTTTTGAGTAGATCGGTGTCTGCCAGCATTAGTGTGCTCTTTTGGATCAAATACCCTGTTTCAGAACAGGACGTTTGATATGAAGAGTTGGCAAATATAACTGCGCTTGCGACAAATTCGTTGATATTTCTCTTCTTACAAACGTCTTGCTGCAGATCTATTATTGCAGCGTCCCATCCCATACATACATGCATGTCAGCGAGTTCAGAGTATGAAATGCACGAAGTAATTACACTCCAATTTCAATAACGAAAGAAACACGGAAGAGACACACACAGTCAATGAGTTACATTGTAATGCGCAACACAAAGAGACAGTGCGATATGTTTATTACAGTAGTTGTTTTTGGTCAACAATTGTGCTGCAAGTTTAAATGATAGTTAAATCTTGTGAGATTTTATTATTAAAATGGAAAATTTCAATACTTAAAAATACATCGAATTGAAGATCATCATTAATTTATAATTATATTAATTGATTTGCTGCGGCTAAACAATAGATGTGTTTTTGTTCGCTTAACATTTTAACCTAATCATCCGCTTTCATGGAATGTCGCTCAAATACTTTAACTGGCCCGCAGTTTAATTTTAGTTAATTTGATTCTTCTTTTTATTTTCATTAGCACTACACACAACAACAGTACTCATCCCAAAATAGGGTTTGTAACATAGGGTTTGTAAGATACAAAATATTTAGTAAAACACATACAGACAGGCAGATGAACGGAAAAATAAGCACATTACCTTTATAGGAACTTTTACCTTTATTTTGCATTTCTTATCAGTTACCATAAAAAATTTTACATAAATTTTTGAATTCATATGTTATATTATATATTATATAGTGATCCAATTTCTATAATTCCGGGTAAATCGTAATTTTAGATGAAAAGTAGCACCATTCTCTAGAAACATTGGAAAATCTTTATTGAAACAGGTTACAACAACGTTCGGAAAGCCTGTCAGTTTCCATCATCAGGCTGTGAAAAAAATGTAAATATATTATATAATATATATATACTAAATATTATATATATATCATATATTATACTATATATATATATTATAATATAGATAATAGATATATATAAATAATGAACTAGGGACAACAATATGAAACAATCTAATACTAATTAAATTAAATGTTGGAATAAGTTCTTATAGATAAATATCAATAAATGTCTACAGTTATCATTTATCCTATTTCAACAATCATCGATTTCTTTATTAACAAGTGGGAGAAACTCAAATCTTCAGAATAAGCTTAGTACAAAAATTCGAAACAACAATACAAAAATATTAAATAACAAATAAATTTACCACAATTGTACAAAAAAACATGAAAACACGAAAAACAACGTAAAGAAACTTACTAGAAACTATAATACTATTATATGATTAAAACAACAAGTCTATCAGCAAAAACTCAAGAATACAGAATGCTGGTCAGTATGTATTAAACAGCATTAACGAAGTAACGCATTCACAGTTTAAAGAAGGGTTAATTTCTGCAATGTGCAGAGATTCAGAGAAATGTGCAAGTGTGTTAATGAAAAGTCGTATGAAGACAATAGAAAAATAGTGAAATTAAAGGAATGACGTGTTGTGTGCTTATTGATTCACGTAGTGAAATAGGAAGGGCTAATTTAGTATAAATTTGTACGTGTGAAATACCTCTATGCTCATCAACTCTGACAGCGTATTTTATAGAAAATTGTAAAAAGAAATGTGAAGGTCTTTAGAAAGTTTAATGTGAAGTTGTTCATCAGAAAGACAAGATAAGATATAGTTTAATTAAACTGAATCCTTAGACAATGGGTAAATCTAGAAATCCAGAATTACTATGATGTATTTATAAACTAGAGAATGGGAAGAAATTAGATCCAACAAGTTCAACTATCAAAAACGAAATTCATTGTGCATAAGTGTGTAAGAGAATGTTAAATGAAAAGCTCTGAACAGTAAGTTTTAATACTATGCATTTATACAATACTGGAATGTCTAAAAGCTTAACCTAAGCAGTAAAGTTATTCTTTCTAAATTATGGACGTGTATAAAATCTGTTGTATTTTTTCTTAATAAGCAAGTCCAAAAAAGGGAGTGCTGTCAACTTTTCATTAAATGGTATGAATGTTGGGAATGGAATTTTATATAGGTAAAAAGTTGTCAATCTTAATTTTATTTCGTAAACATCAAAAAGTGTCTTCCATAAATCGTTTGTAAAAGATGGTTTAAAGGAGGATGGGCAATTGTTTACCAAGTTTTCAAGTGCATGTAAAGCATTAGCTAGGATGCACTCAAAGAGAGCCTGGCCAAAGATATTTAGTCCTGTCATACAAGAGTGATCAAAGAAAAATAGTATCTTGATGGCTAGTCTTAAAAGCTGGTTCCAACTCTTTTGTCAAAAACCGTGGAAAAGATGTAACATAATCGAAAAATCTTGTTTAGCAAAATAATTCTACAGCATCACTACAGAAATGTTGTGCTGTAAATGAGATTCTGCGATCAAAAGCTGGTCATAAAAATATTAGTGAAATTTAAATGGAGACAGACCTTTGAATTGTACGATTATTTTATTGTGTATTCATTGGTTGTGAACGGGGATAGAAACAGGACCAAAAATTTAGCTAAATTATAGTTGTGTGTGCTGTAGTCTGTCAGGATTGGTCTAATTGGGACTTTATCTTTGTGAACTTTAGGTCGGTTGCTGAAATAACATTGACATATGATTAATTGATAATTTTAATAGAAAATATATTCGCGCCTGTATTGCGTCTGCAGGCCCACGAGTCAGTCTTCGCAACCTGTATCGCCGGACGCGCCAGCTGGTCGCACGCACGTATCGATGCCCTCATGCAACCCTGGTAAAACAAAATAGAAGGTACTATAAGGAACTACTACTACTCCAACTGCTAGAGCTAAACCAGTATATCAGTATCATCACCTCTATTAACATGTCGTTTATGTACATACATATAGCAGTGAAAAGCAAGTGCTGGATTCAAAGCACAGCACTACATGTCTCAGGTCGCCTTACGTCCATTTCTAGACTTCCGCTCCGGAGACGGCTGACTCCTACTCGACTCGAACTCCTTCCTCAGCTATCACTCTGTCTTTTATTATTTTTTTTTTCGGAATCCCTTCCGGGGGCTCTCAGACACCTCGTCGTACCGTCGTCCCCAACTCTTGAAAATCAAATTTTTTGGTTTGTATACATAATGAAAAATACTCACTTAGAACTATTTCTGCTTATTTCAAGATGAGTGACACCACCAAACAACTAAGGCTGATAATAAGTTTAAAAGCCATACGATCACTAAACGCTGAGATATAAAAAACTCGAATCCTTAACCTGTGATTCAATAAAATAGATATATATAATAATATATTAATTATATAATTATTTCATAATTTACGATGAAATATTTAAATTTTTCATCGGAAAATGCAATTCCAGAGTCAAAACAAAACTTTATATATAAAATAGATAATATATAATATATATATATATTATATAAATAGATATAGATACTATATATATAGTAATATATATATATTATAATAGTATATATAATATATATATATAATATATTATATATATATATATACATATTAGTTGGTCTAAAAGTTACCTATTACAAATTGTAAAAACTACGCTATTGCACTGACATCCAGTATCAAGGATTATACTAGGCAAAAATCAATCAAGTTGTGCGGGACCCCCTACCCATCGCACACATTACCTGATATTTAGCTCATCTATCTGGATTTACAGAGAGTCAATCACAAAGTGTCGATATCTAAATTACTCCCTCTCTTCTATTTAGCAATGTAAACGCATACAACAATTCATCACACTTATCTTATATTATACTACATACTACAATCCAATACATACATACATACATCACATACGATACATACATACATACCTACATATCATACATATCATACATACATACACTTAATACATTACATACATACATGAGTTCTGAACGCAAGTTTCTTGTAAAATCAATCAGCAATAATTTCTACAGTGCATGATATCCTTTTATAATGTCAGCTATTTAGTGTTTATGTGTTTGTAATACTATATATATATACTAATATAATATATAAATTATATATATATATATATATATGATATATTATATATATATTATATATATAATATATATATAAATATATTATAGATAATTCAAATACTATCTATGGAATACATGCCGTTATTTAAATTTCATTTTAACAATTGTAAATTTTTAAAATTATTATTCAAATATTGAAATGAAAAAAAAAATAAAAAAACGAAACAATAGGTTTGAAAAAATATAAAATAATATGAAAGATTTTCCCATTTGTACATACACTTTATAAAAAAAAATGAAATGAATGATTTTAGATGACGAAATGGTTTGGATGGGAATTCTACGGCTTAAAAAAAAAAAAAGAAAAAAAAGAAAAAGAAAAAGGAAAAACAACTTGGAAAAACATTGATAAAGCGAGTAAAATCGCGAGAGAAGGACTCAAGACAATTGAAATGTTAAATGTTGAAATCTATTAAAGTCAGTCTAAGTCAGGTAAGGTTGAGCAGCAAGCAGTAAGAAGTACCGAGCCGTAGACATTTGTATCCCTTCAACCAAAGCAGGTATTAAAACTTTATTTATGGTAAGAATATAAATTTATTTTGATACAGTGTTAATTGATTCCTTACAATGTCAAAGAATTTTCCACTCAAACACATAATTCCAGCCAACTGTGGACAAACATCACGACCAATAATATTAAGCGTACCATTGAATAAAATGAGAGATTCTAAAAAAGCTGTAGATTAGTTTATTTTTAACTTGTAACAGATAAAACCTTGGAAGCAAATTAGCACTACGAATAAATATTTGTATAAAGATGATCATATAAATCAAGAATTAATCGCATCATTACCAAGAAATCTCCAGCGTCCTTCGTCCATGCAATGCCACAAAGCAAACAGAAATCTAACGTTATTACGTTTCCCAAACTTCCAAAGAAAACTCTTCAATAACTTAGTTAAATATAATAATGGAAAGATTTACTCACCAGTGGTGGTTTTCATAAAAATCACATATCCAAGGGCAACTGATGGTGCACCTAATTTGTGATTCCTGATGTAGCTACTTAAAGAAGTGGGCAAAAACATGCTATGATTATGAGCTTATTAAGAAACAACTCTACTTTGCTCATCCTTGAGAATGTATACTTGCAATGTAGCGACACAGGAAAAAGATAAGAATCTTAATTTCAACGAATATATTCAAGCAAGAGAAACGAGTTTCCAAGCAATATTTTTGACCTGCTAAAGCACTAAACTTAATGACCAGGATGATTATTTTAAAAAGTGATTGGAAAAGGAAACAGTCACCCAGGCACCCATTTTAAAGGATTTACAATTGACAAATAAAACAATTTGAAATTAGCCCATTTACCTGTTGTCCCCATTCACATTCAGGTGTAGAAGCAGCATATAAATTAGTGTACAAGCTTCAGAAGTTAATAATTGGATATGAAAAACAGACCATTGAGAACTTTATATATTGACATGCGCATACTAGCAGTAAACGGAACTGAAGGAAGTTTCCACTGGCAAAAACACTGAGTTCCAATAAGCTATTTATATTATAAAAAAATTAAATTGTAATAAGCTCACTTCGTTTTTCGCTTAGCATTGAAGTGGCCCGGGTTCAATACTTTTCATTATATTTTATTTTATAATCAAACCACCGGGTATTATATATAAATATATACAATATATATATATATATCTATATATTATATATATAATATAATATATATAATATATATATCTATATATATATATATATATATATAATATATCATATATACGTATATAATATATTATATATTATTATATATATATATGATATTAATATATATAATATAATATATAATATATATATATCAATATATATATATTATATATAATATATATATATATAGTCTAAATTTAAAAAAAAGATGAAATTTATATGTATTGTATTTCTTTTTCACTTCTGCTTAAATTTGGAGGGATAGTGGTTTTGAAGCGGATTTGTGATGTTATGTCTTGAATATGAGGTTATGTCAAGACATATGTCATACCTTATAGAAAATTCTTATACCTTATTCTCAGTCCTCTCACAGCTAATGCTTAAAAAAGAAGATTCATTATTTATCTTTTTGTATAATTTTTCAAGGGGATGTTGTGCGAGGGGTAGGGCCTCGCACAACTTTGAAATTTTGCATACAGTTAATCAAACCTTGAAATGACGTCGTAGAATAAAAAATTACAACATTGATTTTTTCTGACCACCCTAATATGATATACTATATATTACTATATATATTATATATATAAATAATATATAATATATATATATATATATATATATATATACTATATATATATATATACCTATATCATATATATAAATATATATATACTATATAATATATATATATAGTATATATATATATATATATTATTATATATATATAATAAATATATATATATATATATATATTATATATAATATATTATATATATATATAGTATAATATTATTTAATAGTATGTTGACCTTACATATCTATCTTAACTGATTTATGTCTTTCTGCCCTTAGGGGACATTTATGGAGTCTTGAGTGTGGCACTCGATTATATTCAAAGGCTTCTGATCGAGATATTTCATCGTCCCTTATTCTCTAAGCTCCCTTTCCTTGGTTTCTCCTTCTCTTGCTCTATCTGTCAAGTTTCTTTCTTGTCGCTCCTTATTCAGCACTCGTTTATGGAGCGACCTCTCCTCCTTTATTAATTAAGCATAATCAAGTCTGTTTTAATCTCAACTTTATTCTTACTGTTCATTTATTTATCTAATTCGTCCACTCTTATGCGACGACTCAACTCTCCATTCTTCACTCATTTCAAATCTTGCTCCCCTTCTTGAAAATAGATTTGCTCTCGTCTTAGCTTTCTGATTCTATTTGCTGACATGCGATGGATTTCCGGGCTGGACCGCCACAAACCCTGTGAAATTCTCAAACTCTGGAAATCAACTATTACATCTCCCTCTCAAAACACCTCCTAACTTTCCTATTTTTTTTTCGCGGTCTAATATCTCCACCCGTTGACAACTAAACCATCTTAGTCTGAAACTAAACAAAAATATCATTGAAACCTCATACACACAGCTGCTAAGTGGCTCAAAAACTGGAGTCTTTCAGCGCTGCAGGGAAATTTTTTTTTCATTACGGCATCATCTACCTCCAGTATATTAACTGCCTTATTCGCCCCTTATTGGCAATACGTTCTCACACTGGGGGCTCCGGCTCTACCCTTCTACTGGTGCATAGAGTTGAGTCTAAAGCTAAGAGACTAATTAACTGTCCCTACTTTCTAACTCTCTTGACCCTCTACTCTGCGACGTGAGGTTGCACTATCTACATTTTCCTAGACAGGTTACTACAACGGAGACTGCTCAGTGGGAGTTTCTCTGCATTCCACTCATTGCGCCATCGGCCCTTTCGTAAACAAGGTAGTGCATGCTCTCGCAATTGAAATTTATGCTGAAGTATTGAAAATCACAGACTTGTTCGTGCTGTGATGCTTCCTTCTTTCAGCCACTTCTGTTCTGAACTCCTTGCCATCTTCGTTTTCCCTACTGTATTTAATTACCTCTCTTAAACCCACGTCTGCACTCACCTCAGATATCTTGCGTTAGCCATGGGCTTGGTGCTGCTTATCAGATTTTATTTATTCCCCTCTTGGAACAAGGGCCCAGCCCTAGACTGGTGTAATCTAAAATATATCCTTAGTATAAATACTAGTATAATAATTATCTATATATAATATACTATATATATATACATATATATATATATATTAGATATATATATAATATAATACTAATATATTTAAATATTCATATATAATATATATATATAATATACTATACGATATATTATATATTATAATATATATATATATATATTATATATAATATATATAATAATATATATATATACATATATATAATAAATATATATATATATATAGTATTTAATATATATATATATAAATTATATAATATATATATATATATATATATATATATAATATATATATATATATATATATAATTATATATATATAATATATATGACCTGCACCTCTAGCAGCAAAACCAACATCCGAAAATTGCAACCGGATGATACAAATGTTGGAAATCAATATTTTGCAACATTCGGTGTTCGCGCTTGATGGCATCAAAATTAGTGAGTTTCCGGTTGTAAAGAGAATGTTCCGACGGTCCGGTGAGATGCATAGGATATGCCCAATGACGCGGTCGTTCTCCAAGGGACGCGGCGCGTCTCAAAGTGATTCGATTGCGTTATCGACTGTTGAATCGACCAACTCCTCGTCAAGCAAGCTGACTGTTCAAGGCCCGCCCAACTCCTCCAGAGGTTTCATCATTCAGATGTCTGCACTGCACGTCAAAGGCAACGTCACGTCTCCAAGACCGAACTCGAGACCAGCGGGCTCACCACTTGGACCTACATCTTGCGGGGACTTCTATATGTTCAATCTGAAAACACAAAATCCTTGTAAAAAAACTTTAACCTATATTTTACTTAAGTAAGTCACGACACCCTCAACATACTTCTAGCAAACATAATATATTACATTCAGCTTCATCAAAAGATTCCAGATTGTCATGTTTAAAATTACAATACGAAAACTATAGATTAATTAATCTATCATTATTCTGACATCAAATCAGTGTAATCTGAGGCTCATTTCTACGCTATACAGTCAACCATGAACATCGTCTGTAATATGAACTAATGATATATCACGAACTATTCTACAAAAGATTCTATCGTAAAAAACTTTAGCTTACAGAGCATACAACTATGTTCAACTTGGAAAACATTTTGATGAAGAAATTTTGCCGCATTAAGTAAAATTATATTAACTGTGACTCATTCAAATATTCAGCTGAAATTTATATTTAAACCATTACAAAAATATAATAAGAAAATAAAAATCAATCCGAAAATTCGATAAAATTTTATTCTGTCAAAACTAATCCAATGCTACTAGACTTCCAATAAGAAGAAAAGGCCTTTCTGATTTTGAACTCTCACCAAATAAGATTACCTCAAAAACTTAAGCAGATTGTACATAAGCAAACAACTGTCATTCCTTTAAGCATAAAGTGCTTTGTCCGACAACCAGCACTTGATTGTACCAATTTAACTTTACCGGTATCAGCTATTATGAGAGAATTAGATTTATGGAACAGTGTATATTTTTTATTCTACAAACAAGCGAAAAAAAATAGTTTGAACAAAAAAAAATGTTTCTTACTGTAACTCTAAAGCACAAGCAATGGTCAGATCGAAATTGAATTTAACTGCGTGAGTCGGAGTCGAAAATTTTATTTTGAGATGACGGGACGAGTACGAAATTTTTGGCTTAGAGTGAGCGGAGCGGATTCGAATTTTTTGTTGTAATGGACAGTCCGATCAGAGTCGAATCCAAATTTGAAATTTAAGAGTCCGATCTGAGTAGAAAATTATTTTACGACTCGAACCCATGCTTATTACATATACGCCGCAATGATATGACGCACGCAGTAAAAAAATGTGACAATAACACAACAACATTCTATTCAACAGCTACGGACAACGAATAATATTCGATTAAAGAGGAGATTTTAAAAGTCGTAATATTTCAGTTCACACACAAAACACAGGCACCAAATAATCTAGAACACTTTATTAAGTAATTATCTAACCAAACTTGTATTTCTAACATATTGACACATTGCTTTCATTTCTATAAGCCATGCATTTGTGTTCCGTTTCTAAAAGTCAATAAAAAATATCTCATTTTTAATATATTTTCATTTGATGGTTTTAACATGTAACTGCAAATCTTAATGTTATCCTCACATTTGTTAATTCCTTTAGCTTAATGACTAATAAGTTAAAACTTGTTTTGGCTCTTATATTTTTAATTTTATTTATTTCATAAGTTTTTACTCTAAAAACATATTTATTTTGTAAGTTTTATTCTATAATTTATATTATATTTTGTTTTACTTTATTTATCTTTCAAAACTTGGATTTTTAAAAGAAATCTTTATTTATTTTTCCTAAAATATATTATAAAAACTCTTAATGAGAAATTTTCCTTACTTATTAAAAAGAACTTTAAACATAATGTGTTCACGAAATTTAAGAATTTAAATTAAAAATTATCTACTTTATTGACCCTAAAGCAGTAACAGCAGTAAGGCTGTACCACAAACGCCATACCCCTATCCCTTCCATCATGCCAAACCATGCCATGCTCTATTGATTTACTGCTTTACATCATATATGGACATGTATTTTGCATAAAAATAGCATAAAAACTTTTTCATTGTATAAAAACAACGCAAGAATAAGCTCTTCTGTATGAGCATATCAAAATTATTTAAAACATTTTATGTTTTCACTAGATTTTCATTCTTTTTAATTAAAAATATTAATCACCCACCCTAACCCTCCTCTACCATCTATGATCCATTGATTAAGCGATTAAGTCATGATTAAGTGATTAAAATCCTAATTGAACTTAATTATTTGTACAACGTAACATAAAAATATGCTTCTTGTATAAACATTGCATTAGATTATTAAAAACATTTTATGTTTATACTAAATTTTATTCTTTTTTATTAAAATTACCAATTATAAATGATTAAAGTCATATAAAGTATTAATGTTCCACAAGCAATACATAAAAAAAAAAAATCTTTTAAATGATAACAACATAAATTTTATTAAAATTTTTTCATTCTTTTAATGTTTATAACATAAAAACATCAATTATTCCCTTACATTTATATTAGTCATTCAATGTTAACTAAAAATACTTCAAAATTTTTAAAATTCTATATATAAACTTAGCATAAAACAAGATCTTTAAATTAAGAATTTATTTTTATATTATTATATAATTGTTTTACGTGGAATATACTAACAAACATTTATCCAATGTATCACTTTAACATACATTTTACATATGACTTTAAAAATCACGTGACTTTTAATATGTATTACAAAACGTTATGCAGTAGTATATATGCTTATAACATAAATATAATAATAAATAATCATATATCAATGCTATTTTATATTGACTTAGTAATATGTAACAAAACCTACCAAAAATTTATCATATCCTAACTTAACTATCATACAGATCGATCAATAAATGCAAAGATAACAAAGTTTTAACATCTGTAAAACTAATATAATATCACCTAAACTGAGAACATAACATACCCAACAGTCCTCACGAACGAATAAACTGCTAACATTATCAAAGTTAACAGCTTATCAGCAGATATCAGAATAAGCAAAGAACAACCTATCCCCACTTTCTATCACAAACCTAACATATCAATGCTAATTTTACATTCACATCACTTTATTAGATATTATCATGTATAGAAATATATATATATATATATATATATATATATATATATATATATATATATATATATATATATATATATATATATATATATATATATATATATATATATATTTTTTTTTATATATATAATTTATTATATTTATATATATATATATATATATATATATATATATATATATATATATATATATATATATATATATATATATATATATGAATTACAGTGAATGATTCATAATATCCCAGGATCGATATTACGTTGATAAGTTGGAAATGCTTTATATTTTTTTGCAGCTATTTCACAATTAGAGGTTTGTACAATAGAGTTGTAGAAAGATTATTTATATTTAGGATAAAAGACCTCGAAAAGTCAAATGGAACCATGAGAAATGATCTACCGATAATTTGTGGGGTCAAGTATCTGAGTTCAGGTTTAAAAACTCAGAAAACGAACCGTCGTACACGAACCGCCGCTCTCGAGCTCGGCCTTGGAGACTTGACGTTGCCCTCGTCGTCGTCATTGAGCCAACCTTGACCAAGTCAGATGCTTACATTACTTGATCGATCGGGTACTCGAAACGCCTCACCGACCTCGAAATCTACCTTGAGACGCGCCCCTGCCCTTGGAGACGAGAAGCCGTCATTGAGCGGACCAAACTCCTACGAAGTTGTGGCCTTGACCAAGTCAGCGGCTGACGGTTCAAGTCCTTCCATCCATTCCTTTCCTCCTTCCTTCCACTATTCCAGATATCCACCTCTCTCTCTCACTCTCTCTCTCTCTCTTTCTCCTCTTTCTCCTCTTTCATATATGTATATATATGTTATGTGTGTGTGTGTCCTTCTGTCCATATTTCCATACCACTTGACCTTCCACACAATCTTATCCTCTCTCTCTCTCTCTCTCTCTACTCTCTCTCTCTGCTCCTCTCTCTCATGCTCTCTCTCAAACAAAGAGAGAATTACATGATTACCTCAAGAACTAAGATAGGTCACAAAATTAATATGTATATGGGATCCAGCATTAGGGAATTGTGTAAAACTTTCTTTATTTTATTAAAACTGCACATTAAGATATGTACAAAAAAATGATAACATATATATGGAATCAGAGTTATGAAATTTGTAGAAAAAAAGGATTTTTTATGCTAATAGCATATTTGGAATCGCGTATGAATTTTTTTTTAATTTTTTTTTAGGGGGCTCGAGCCGACGGTGGGACTCAACAGAGGGGGGACGAAGATCCCCCCGTCGTCAGGAGGCCAAAGAGACCCCGACTCTTTGCATCTTTGCGGTTTACCCTAGGGTTTTTCTTTTAGTAAAAGAAAAAAATTTTCCTTTTAAATACAAATTTCATAAGCTGAATCCATATATGTTATTAGTTTTTCTTGTACCTATCGTAGCTTTGGAGATATTAAAAAAAATTCAATTTCCATACATATCTTACGCTGATTCCATATATGTTATTATA
>JABUQX010100638.1:0-21310 GCA_015478945.1 Trachelipus rathkii | reverse complement strand
TAACATAGCATATCGTCGCATAAATACATTCGCAGATCGTATATCGCGGGCGATATGTTGCTTCGGTCGTCGATTTCGAAGATGAATTCGTCGCAGCAAGTTTCCAAATGTTTCATCAAATCAATTTCTATATTTCCCTTAGTGGTAACCGCGAGTCGTAAAAAGGCGCATCCGCGATCGCCTAACATCTGAAGAAATATTTTTTTCAAAACGAACATTTCGTCATAAAGCAATTTCGTCATTTTCATGTAGAGTCTTTGACTAATCTGAAACATCAAATCGTGTAGGAGACGAGAACACTTCGGTATTAATATTATTAACGACGATGTTGTAGGAACGGAAAAGGCGAACGGTACATACTCTGCTGGAATAGGGAAGTTGCGTAGATTTTTAAAATGTTCTTCTACGCGTTTAAGTCTTTCAGAAATACTAAAGTGATCGCAAATACTGCTCCACAATTTTGTTCGAAATTTGAAACTCATTTCCTTTCTCATACCCAGCAGATACAAATCGTAATTTGTGATATCCAACATAGCGGACTTTTTGTTCTTCGCGCCTTTGGGGACGGCAGTGGCGTTACTGTGGGCGCGTTCATCAACGATTTCCGTCGGCGTTTCGCGCTGCTTAAAATGGTCATTCTTAAATTTTTCTTCAATGTCAACGGTCTCGGGGATTAATTCTTCGTCGCTTTTTTCAAAAAATGGGCATTGTAAAGTACAACTGGGAAAAAGAGTTTTAAATCCAGACACTCGTACGCGTACATAATCTATTTTCCCTTCTTCGGCCATTTCTTTACACCCTTCCGTTTCCAACTGCTGATGCTCGTAAAATCAAAGCTCTTCTTCTTCTTATTCTTCTATATTATATATTTTATATTGTATATGAATATATTCATTTTATTTTTGTATTTATTTATTTATTTTTTTATTTGTTTAATTAATTAATAAAAAAATAAACAAAATTAATTTACGTTTTTTTACTCCTTTCATGGGAAACAAAAACTCCAAGATTAGTTTTCATAATGCTCTTTTTATATATTTAGGAAAAGGGATTGTAAAACCTGAACGCTTGTCTTTATTTTTTATTGATTAAATTTACATTTTATCCATATTTAAAAATGTTTTTTATGCTAGTTAAAAACATCACTTTTTGAAGGCATAATGCAAAACTATACATAAAAGAAAATTATAATAGAATTATATCTAAATTGTCAAAGCTGTCCAACCAAAGCAAACTTTGAATTTCATCGAAATCTAAATTTCGTTGACGTTTTAATTCTTCCTTCAGAGGCCAGATAATTCGGAAATCTTGAATTACATCAGTGCCCACGGAGTTAATTCCAAAAACGCCTTTTTGCAACGCTTCGAATACGCAGCACAACTTCAAATCATAATAATCCCTGTTTGGACGCAACGCCTCTCTTTTACCGATCTCCGTGATAAAATTTATCGAAACGCTTTTTTTCTGGGAATATCGAACCCCCAAACGTCTAATGATTAAGTTGCTGCTGTTGTCACCATCGATGTCGTAATTGTTGCTCGGGCTAGTTTTACTGTTGCAATTGGAACGGCGACAACGAATTTTAATACCGCTTTCCCCCTCGAACGTATTATCGTTTATTCTCGGTTGCTCAGTATAGCTCAAGAAATTTTTCCAACCCTTACGCCCGCAACATTTATCACAACACAAACTTAAAATTCTTCGAAACCAGAAAATCTTATCGTAAAATTTTATGGTCCTCTTTATTAATTCGCCATCTCTTAGCGTCGATTCGTCCTGAAAAACCCGTATTCCTCGATAAGGACTTCTTTTGGCTTTTTTTTCGACCGCATCCTCAACCTCCGCGGGACGAAATAGAATGGTTTCTAGGCGCTCTAGATCTTGACTGAAAAACGCAACGGTCAACGTATTGGCTCCCACTCTTTCGCGTTCTTCTTTATCGCTGATATTAGGCGTTACCCATTTTTCTAAATATGCGTCGTTGGCGCGCTTGATAATGGAATCGATTAATTCCAGCGCCGCTTTCAAATTCGTCGTTCGCGCTATCTCGATGCAGTAACCGATCAGACTCGAGTATTCGTCCAAGCTATTGTTGTATAGATTCGGTAATGAGGTATCGGGTTTTTTGGAATCCATAACCCATTTCACAATATTTTCGTGAAATATTTCGCCGTTTACACCCGTAGCGTGAGGGCAATTTCCGTAGCCTAAGAAATATTCCATTCTCTTATTAATAAGGTTCATTAAAAGGCGCGATTCTGGATTAAGTCTTAGCGCTAAATTGTACTTCATTTTTGGCGCGCTTTTTTCTCGATCGACCCGATACTGTAATTGGGGAAATAGCTTATTCAAGCGCCTCCCTATCATAAAATTCGTTATTCTTTTTTCGTTGCTCTCAACAACTGATACTCGCAATAAAATCAACTTTTTCTATCACCTTCTTTGCTTTTTTAAATTAAAAATAACGATTCTTCGAAGGTCGATCCGATGCTTACCGTAACTCAATAATTTTCTAAACGCCAAATTGTGCCGTTTCGAAAGAATATCTATCAACGTAAAAATTACGTTTTCTTTTTTTGGTAAGAGTAACATGACTTTTCCCGATCGCGGGACTGAAATAACGAACGGGATATGCTTTGCTGAGATGTCAACGTGGTTTATTCTTTCAAAACTTTTTAAAACTCTTTCTAGTTCGTCGACAATTTCGAAGTATTTCAAAATTTCATTCCATAAATCTATTTTAAATAGCTTTTCCTTTCCACCCCCAATATTCAAACAATACAATTCGTAATCTTTTATCTCTAATATTATTGATTCTTTCTTTATTTCCGTCACGGTATCAAGGGCGGCGCCTTTATTACCGACGACATGGTCGTGGAGTAGCATCGACGTCGCGTTCGGTTGGTGCTGCTCACCGCTATTGAACTTTTGGCCAATATCGACGAAGATCTTTCTTTCGTTAGAGAAATTTTTGGCAAACCCGTGAAAAGAATTCGCCAAATGTGGCAAAAAAATTTGAAAATTAGCGTCGCCACACATACGTATGTTCATACAATACTTCTTATTTCTTGGGACCGACATCTTCCACGCCTCCTTCTCTTCTTTCGCGTTTGAGTTCGATGCGCCCGACTCTTATACGTTTTTTGAATGTAAAAAATTTTAAAAATTAATAATTCGAATAAAAAATGAAACGATAAACATTTTTTTAATTTATTTTTTAATCGACTTCTAAACAATATGGCTATAAATATTTTTTATTTATTTTAAATTTTGTAATTATTAAAGCTAATTGTAATCCTAGTTTGAACGAAAAAAATAGAAATTAAAAAAAAATTTCGATAGACGCACATTATATTATAAAATTCATTCAAGGAGCAGATAAAAGAAAGCATGAATTTCTTCAACGTCTGTGCGATGCAAATTAGCGACTCTCTTTACGCCGTGAGCGTCCCCCGTTCGCAACAACTGGCGCATTATTTTAAAACGGAAACAGATTCCCTTAAAGAATATTTAACCTCGAATACCGTTCTCGTCGCCATCGATCTCAGAAATTCTTCGAACAGCCTAGAAAAGATGAAAAAAATGGTAGAATTAACGAAAGAGTTTCTCGAACGCTCGGGAATAGATAAAGTCTATTTGTGCAAATTCGTTTTCGTTCCGAACGCCGAAGGAGAAACGAGAGACGAATTCCTTAAACGTGTCGACGAATTCTCTCAGAGTTTAATGGGAAGCGAAAGTCTCTCCCCCCAGTTGAGTTTATATTATATATTCGACGATTGCGAGAGCGACGAGTCGTTTAAAAACGGAAAGCTTGGAATTTTGGGGGAAAATATCGTTCATTCGAGTCTCATTTACGTGAATAATAACGATTATCCCGACGAAGGGGAACTCGATGGCGAAAGTTTATTTCGAGAACCATTTGAAATCGACCTTCCCCTCGATGACGACGACGAAGACGATAACAAGTGCAAGGCCACCAGACCTTCGAAAAACATAAACCTCCGCGCCTTGAGACGCTGCTTTATCGAATTCGCCAATAAGTTTCACAACAAAGGCCTCAACTCTCCTAAACTTTATGTGTTGGAAAACCATTTAGAAATAGACTCTTTTCTCGTCGAGATTTTCAAGAAACGCGAAAACTATTACGCATCCTTTCCCGAGGTACTAAAGAGCAACGTTGATGGATTTTCCATCGGTGAGGACGGCCGATTCTCAAAACGGGTAAATAATTTTAATTTCGACGATTTCGTAGTGTTTGAAAACGAAGATTTTGAAGACTTACAAATCGAGTTGCGTGACGCGAAAGGCGTCACGAAAGCGAGGTCGAACGAAATAATCTTGTTACTCGAGAGCGAAGAGCGTGATAAAAAAAAATCTTCCCCTTCGTCATTATCTAGGTACTCGCGAGAGTACGACATTCGAAAGGAGTTTATTTCCAATATGAACAAACAGTGGGTGGGAGAGCTTTATTTGACGAATGATGATTCTAGTGCCACGATTAAAGGTATCGGCCTCGTGTTCGACATTTATTCGAAGCTCTTTGAGAATTTAAATCGAGCGAGTGCCTCGACGGATTCGAGGACCGATTCAAATGCTTCTGTTGCTGCTGCTGCTGCTGATGATGATGCTACTAACCCTTTCAGCAAAGGGAACGACGACCCCACGATCAGAAAGCGAAACGCGAAAAGATTGCTCTCTTCCTCGATCAAAAAACCGTATAACGCAGATTGGATTCTACTCGGTAAAATGACTAATTTGAAAGGAAAAATAATAGGAAATTAAAAAATAATCATTTGCTTCATTCTTTATTTATAATCTAAATTTCTTCCATTATATATGTATATAATTATAATAAACAACGCGCTAAAATATAAAATATAAAATAAATTATTTCATTTTTATTACTATTTAATCTCGCTCGATTTAGGGCGAGGTTTCTTTTCACTCAACGACGTTGAACACCTCGCTGTTGAACCGAATCGTTTCCCGCGAACTAATATAGGTCGAAGGTCTAAGTTCAAATTTCGAAAAAATATTATATCGACTTTGGGAATTTTTAGATATTCGCACTTAGACCTTCGACCTATATTAGTTCCCGATCAAACGTTACTATATTTGGTTCAGCGATAGCTTATACCCGAAAAAGTGTCGTGCGTTCACGTTAGGCTGTTTTTCGTTTCCCTTTAAAACGATAAAGATAAAGAAATAGCCCTTTTTAGGCGTGCCGAAGAAATGAAATCCATTCGTACGAGCATCGAACAAAATTTCAACACGTTCGACGAGGATGTACAAATGATTATGAGCACGTCCATTTTCTTCCCGTTCTACAAGAGCAATTTCGGAACCCCAAAAAATGATATGTTAAGCGTAATAAATAAATCTATTATGAACAAACTTCATTTGGAGCTCTACGAAGAAAGATATTTGCACGAGGCGTAGGCCATACCATTCGATGTCGAAGTCTTGGATTTGAAGCGTAGCGGGAATATTCTAAGACAGAGTGCACCAGAGCTAATACGAGAAACGCTCGGAGAATTAAACACTAAGAACGCCTATGATCTCCAGTCTATTTGCTACCATATTCACATGATTTTGGATTACGTTTCTCATTACGATCCGGACACGAAAGGCGTGCTGAGGGAGTTGAAAGAAGGTGTAGATAGCGAGGGCGTCTCGGATAGCTTTCAGAATTTCTTGCAGACGTCAATGCCAGTAACTCTGTTCGAAAAATTGATGAAGGCTATTCAGAACGATAACACCTTTTCTATCTACGAACGTTTCTCTAAATACGAACTAGCGCCACCGCTGAGAAACGAAGAGGAACACGCCAGCGACGATAACGCCGTAGCCGCGGCTGCTATCGCTGATGCTGACGACATCGAGATGTATCCATTGATGGTTCAAGGAAGACTATCGCTTTGACGGTGAGTCAAAGGCGCTATCACAGAAAGCTAATGAAGTGCATTTTCAAATCGTTTAAAGCGTTTCGTTTCGATTTATGCTGCGATATTTGTAAAGATACCATTTTATATTTGTAGCGTATTATTTATATTCACGTGTTTTTTCCTTTGTCTTTTGTAAGTGCGTGGGAGTTTCATTTTATACGGAAATAGGATGTTCTGCGTAGCCAATCTTCTTATTGAATAAAAACTATAATAACCGTATGTTACTTTTTTTTCATATTAGTTTTTTTGCTTTTTTATGCAAATATATAATATTTTAATACATTAAATGTAAATATATTTTTATATACAAGTTTTTAATTAAAATTCTTTAAAATCAAATGTTTTATTAAACTTTTTATAAATAACCAAAAATGAAAGCATATAAGTTGGTTATTTTTTTTATCTTATAAGAAATCGCCCACTTCCCTTCTTCGTCCCCAGCACAAAACAAAACTTGACATCCTTTCGATTTCCAACTTGCATATAAATCTTCCCAACAACCCAAGAAATTCATCTTTTAATTTCGGGCCGTGAGTTTTCCGCGTCGGCTATTAATTGGTTTCGTTCAACCAAAAAAAATTCCAGTCGCCAGTTTATTCCCATTCAGTCTACACACTCGTCGCCCAAAGTTCCCAAACCCTCGCGTATTTAGTAAGAGGGTTCTACATCCCTTTCCTTTCAACGATGTTAAGACATGACTTTCTTTGCTCTTAACGCGCCAGTTAATCTTCATCTGAAAGCTTGCAAAGGCGACGTACCAAAACAGTTTTCACTTTCCTTCATTCCAATAGTCCGATCGCCTATTAGGTAATACTACAGGATAAATTTTTATCCTTCGTATTTTCTTCACATCTTCGGGGGATATCGCGTGGTATTCCGGTGTTGAAATTTCGAAGAGTTTGAAAAATTCCAGGCCCGCTTGAGGGGGGACGGTCGTCAATGATTCGTCGTCGTCGTCGTCGTCGTCGTCGTCGTCGTCGTGCTCCCTTTGGCCACCCACCGCCGCCACCTTTTCGGGGAACGAAATCATCATCAAACCGTAGATTTCTGGTTCCTTTGAGCGAATTTCTTCGACGACGATGTGCGGACGATCGGGCATTAATAACTCGAAAACCACCGTCGTTTTTGTGACGCTCAAGAAATGCTTCAAAATATTTAGTTTGGCGGGGTCCATTCGGTCGAAGGTATCTAGCACCGCCTTCGCTACCAAACGCGCGATAAAGCACTTGTGTCCCGAATATTTATCGATGTCGGAGCGAGTCTTCACCATAATATGTACGTTCTTAGAACCGACGATGACGTAGTACTCGCCCCCGATTTCCCTCACAGTGAAATGGCCGCAGCATCCGTCGATTTTTGTCATGCAAATAACCTCAGTGGCTTTCGCCGGTGAATCGATGCAAAACTTTTTCCATTCTTCATTGTTTTCGGGTTGAAAATTATCTTCATCGCCGATTCGCCCCGTAAACTTTTTGTTGCCGCATATAGCGATATCCAACCGTCGTTCCTCCTCTCCTTTCACCTCGATAAAAGTAAGACCTCGACTCACGTTCTTCCTAATCCAATCGTCTCTCGAGTAGGTTTCGTCTTCCGATTTGAATGAAGATATTCTAACGTCGTGTAGTTTGCAAGAATAACCGGTTGGGAGTATACCTTTCTCGACGTCCGTAGATATTATTTTCAAGGATGTATTTTCCGAAATTTTTTGATGCATGTCAGTGGCCGCTTCGGAACTGAATCTGGCTCTCTCTCGTTTTGTTTCGAAGGTTTTCATTAAGCTTTCTTTTTGAAATTCGGTCATCGATTGGCATCCGGCCAACATATTTTTTAGCAAAGACAAGTTCTCATTTCTTTCCGCAACCGCGAAGGGTTCCTTTCCTTCTTTTCTCGATTCGGGGATCATTGTGGGAACCTTCATCTCCTGAGACAAACCTAAAAAAAAGATACGGAATAAACATATAGATGAGGAGATAAATTATTTAAAAGTGAAAAAGAAAATTAAACCAAAAAAAAAAGTATATATTATTATATTCTATAATCTTGTAGTTAAAACCATCTCACCTAATAAAAAATACAAGAAAATCGCTTGCTGATGCAATTTCAGTCCTTCTCCGAGAAAATTGAATAAATAAATCCGTGTTAAACAGCCCGCGAAGGTGGTTCTGAAACGAATTATATCCACTTTAGTGCTGAAGGGGTTCAACACAGAGTTGTAAAACCAAGACCTCGAAGGAGCATTTCCGCACTCGACTCGCACTCCCTGAACTGATATCACGATTGTCTACACCCCTTTAGCCATATTATGACCTTCAATGTATAGTATCGCTCATCAAAAAACTGAAATATTAAGTCGAAAGTCGTAAGTGCAAATTCCGAAACTTAAAATTTTTTGGATTATTATTATTATTTCATGATTTGTTAGATTTCGCACTTAGACCTCACTTAATCAGTTCCCTTCCGACGTCCACTTATTCGGTTGAAAAGGATAGTTTATCCCCTAAAAAGTTCGCCTGCGAACACTTAGTCTTTTCGGTTCCCTTCGAAAAGTCAATATAAAGTGTCGCCTTACGGAATCGCAAAAGCGGGCTGAACGCTCGAGTACTATTTGTTTAAGCTAAACTATCTTCAAACGATTATACGTCATATAGAGCCTAATCGGAACTAATATAAGTCGAAGTCCTAATGCAAAATCCGAAACTTAAAATTTTTTTTGTAATTATTATTATTATTTTCAAATTCTTTTTAGATTTTCGCATTAGGACCATTCGACTTAATATAGTTTTCCTCCGACGCACTCATATCGCGGTGAAGGCAGAGTTTATCCCTAAAAAGTGTCGCCCGAGCACGTTAGGTCGTTTTCTTCCCTTCGAAAACGTCACTATATATATTGTTCGCCATTACGAATCGCAAAAGCGCTGAACGCTTTCGATACCATTTTGTTAGCTTAAATATCCTTCAAACCGATTTATGACGTTCAGTATAGTGACGCCCAAATTTTTCCGGGAAACAATATAAGTCGAAGTTCTAAGTGCAAATTCCAAAACTAAAAAAAAATTCAGTGAATTATGCAGCAAGATTCTGAATGCATACAAATAAAATGTTATCAACTACCTTTAATGCAGCTTTTTGTGTGATTGCATCTTTTTTTAAATCAAACTTATTTTCTGAATAAACTTTATTTAGATTCCAAAAAGTTTGGCTAGTCTTTTATGAATTAATTTTTCCAAGAATTTGTTTAATGCGGGTAAAAAATTTATTGATCTATGATTTTCAAATGAAACACAATTGCTATTTTCAGGAACTTTCAGGCACAACTTTAGGTATTTAAAACTAGTTAGGAAATTCACCCAATAATATAAATCTATATTCAAATTTTGATACTACCCAATAAAGTAATACCAAGTTTAAGTACCATAACTGAAATATCATTCCTACTCCCCAAATTCTCCTTGAAACCAAACATAGCAATTTCAACTTCAGAAAGTTTTAAGGGAAATAAATATATTTTTCTGTCGTCGTTAGGACTTAGGAGCAATACTGAAAAACTCCATACCTGCTATCTTTGTAAGTTCATTTCCATCGACGAATATTCAATGTAGTTTTTTGTAAATAAACTTTGTATGGCGGCATTATTTAGAGTTGTTAAGGCACTTACAGTTTCTCATTCAAAGGTGAACTCCAAAATTATTTCCGTCTCTCTGAAAGGTCAATGACTTTTTTTTTTCTAGGAGAGAAACTATCGATGACATTTATGCGTGTTCTGTTTCCAATATACGAATGAAAGTTGTCAATATTTTGTGTAATAATAAATATTTTAAGTTTTTAAATGATTAACTTATTTTATTTTTTTATTTTATTTCAAGATGAAATATTATTTTGATTTCTTCTCCAAACTTTAATCTGAAGAAACATAACTATACAAAAACATGTATCGATATTACAAATTGTGTTGTATCATTATATGAGACATCATATATGGTTATACAGTTTTCCCTTATATATTATCTTTATAATATATAATAATTATTTAATATAGGTTTTATTTTTTTATTACTTTGTACTATATATATATTATATTTTATATATTTTATAATAATTTTTAGTCTATATATATTATTTAACTATTATATTTATATTATCCTAGTCTAATACTATATTATTATAGAAATATTAAATACTTATGTGGTTTTGTACTATGTACGTTATGAGTTTATATTCATATTGAATCTTTTTCTTATATATCTTGATATATAATATTCATTATGATTTATATTATATTTATATATTACTATTAATATAATCATATAGGTTTTATATTCCAGATATGTGATTTACACCACAAATTATCAACCTATTGCCTATGCTTTGTATTTATATTTTCATTAGATATTTATTATAGATATATAATATATATCTATATACTATTCATATAATTTATAAACTAATTTATATTTTTAATATTATATCATATATTATTAATTTTATTTATATTAATATTGATATTATTATTATTCTTTATATATATATATATTTTGAATATATAATTACATTTATACGATATATATATAAATTCTATATATATATATATATATATTATATTTACCTGATGCTTATATCTAAATATATACTCACCTGCATATACATTTCTCCCAAGCGGGAGAAGGATGCTTGCTGCATGCCTCGAAGCAGAACCGTGTAGCAGCATTTTCAGAGTCGAAAAGAAGCCGCCTTTAGCGGTTCCGTGTCCGTTTATTTGCGGATATTCGTCGAATCCCTACATCCTCACGCTACCGCGAGGACTCATATGGCATTCCGTCAGATGATAGCGGTTATCCCTTGACTCAGGTGGGTCATACTCCCCCTCATAGTCTCTCGTCACTCGATTATGCGCCTTTCTTGTCGCTCTGCCTACTGCATTTCTCTCTTATCACTTTTTTTTCGATCTTCCCGCCTGCTCGATTCCGGTACTCACCACATATCGTTGACAATCGATCACTCAGATCCTTTCCCATTGCCACCAGTCTCCCTCTTCTCATTTCTTCTCTCTTTACCCCTCTCTTCCACCACAACTCTCTAACTGCCGTTTCTCTATTTATCCAATTCTTCCACAGCCTGAATACGCCTAAGATTGTCATCTGAGCCATTTACTAGATATCAATCTTTTTCCAGGCCATGTTTACTATATACATTAATCAGTACACCTCAATACTATATTTATTATCTTATATTTATATCTATTTTTTATTATATTATATATTATTATTATATAATATAATATATTTTATTATACTATAATTATTTATATATATATAAGTATTATCATCTATATATATTATTTAATTTTCATGATATTAATTTTTCTTAGGAGTCGGAGTCGGAAGTGGAGTCGGAGTCGGTCGGAGTCGGAGTCGGAGTCGGAGTCGAGTCGCAGTCGGAGTCGGGCGGAGTCGGGCGGAGTCGGAGTCGGAGTCAGGTATTTTCAAAAAGGGTGGAGTCGAAGTCGAGTCGGGTCAAGGTAATTTCAACGAGGTCGGAAGTCGGACGTCTAGGTATTCAAGGGTGAAGTCGGAGTCGGAAACTTTGCCGAGGTCACACCCTGGTGCTAGATGCCCTTTCATTCATAGTCTCTATGCTTTTACTAAATCCTCAATTGGCGCTTTCGGATCGTTCCTTGTAAATGTACTAGTCTTTTATCTATGGATAACACCTGTTGGTTGGCAAATTTCAGAAATAAATTTCTTGTATGATTTAAAACCTGCTCTCCCTAAGCTGATTTAGTATCTAAATTAGTATAAAAATGGTGCCTACAGTGCCCGATATATGTGCTGTTGGTCGGGTATGGAATCGTGGGTCTGTATTTTTAGGATTGTTAATTACAATACAGCAATTTTAATACCAGCTCAGATTCAGATGGGCTTACACATTTTCAAAATCTACTGAGAATTTAATGTTTGCTTTTCTACTGTGGCTTTCAGTTATTTAACTAGATTTCATTATATGCATCATACACCAAATATAGCCGCGCCTGGCCATAACCTGTGTCTGCCGATCGTTTTGAAGATTGTATTGTTAAACTTTATGCGCTGTTTAAATAAGAGAAACCAGATACGACACTATAAACATTGTTTTAGAATTAAGGTAGCTTTTTATGAGTGATCTCCAATTCACTTTTATGTTGTTTTAAATTTTATTTATTTGTTTTTGCATCTTGTTAAAAATATAAACAGATTCTTCTTAATATTCTATAAAATAGTATCTGCTTTGCTCTCTTAGGGTTAAGTTCTTCATTTTTTTCTTCAAACATTTTTTGCCTTCTTGCCACTTTCAGAAACTTGTTGAGCAAACCCAAAACTTCTAACCCATGTCGAATATTCTTTGAACTTCCTAAGCGTGCTGTGAGGCATAGATTTAAGCTTGTAACGCAGCTTGGTATATAGCTTGGTGTACATTTACCTTTATTCATCCTGATATCCCTGATCGATTACCTATTGCTGCGCACCGTTCCCCTTTCCTCTGATTATTCTAATGCCAAACCAAGTTCAGTACTTTTTTCTTCGATTAATTTTGCGAGACTTATTCCCGTCACCATATTCTGGAACGAACACAAACAATCTGTCTTCTGACGGTAGGAGTATCAATGGCATCGTACCGGCACACACAAAGATATTGTCCTGCCTAGGACACATCGTCCGTCTATCGGCTCTAGACGTAAAAAATTTACTTTTCTTTATGTTCCTGCACAATTTTACGTGAGATGGATGGCAAATGAATCTGAATTAGGATATTTTGGATGTGGAACAGGTATGGATGGCGTTATCTGCACTTGAGTTTCAATTTCCAACGACCATGATGTCTCACATTACGCCGTTATCTTAAGACTCCAAAAATTGCCTCGTTCCCAGGCCAGAGAGTTCATTCTACCTGTACGATGATGTCCGCACGTTCGAGTATTATGCTTACACAGTCGAATTGGTTGTTCACAATTGGAATTAGCCGCTTATCGTACTGTCTGTCGGGCCTCCTTTTCTTTGACTGTCATCTGTTTGTCTGATGCCCTCGTTTTCTTTGAACAGCTTCTCTACAGCAATTTTTTCTACCGACTTGCTTTGCGATATTTAGTTGCCTCCTCGTTTTTTAAAGTTCAACGGCTTCTTAAGTTGCGGATCTCGTGGAAAATACCATTCTTGGTATTTCTCCTCTTACTTCTTTTGTGTCCAACAATACATGGACTTGGTATCTTGTGAGCAGTCAACCACGAACGTCTTTTTCTTCAGGCTACCTAAGCGTTAAATGGGTATATCATCAAGCATCCGTTTCTTTGAAATATCTTCGTCCAGGACCTTTGCCTCCTGCTACTGAGCCCCCTTCTCCGGGGAAGAGTTCTGTTAAATCTTTGGGTCGTTAAAATAGTTTCTAACGTGAATTCTATGGTATTCGCGCAGGGGAAATGGTTAATCTGTCTGAAGTTCTTGTTTGCTTTCATGTCGTTTTTTACGTTGCTCATTTTCCTTTTGCATTAGCTACAGTACCCCCCACGTACCATATGCAAAATTCGTCCTAATCATTCCGTTCTGCTCAATCACGTGAGGGATCTGCTTCAAAAAAGTTCACGAAGTTACTCTTTTTTACCCTTTTGACTTTTCTTATCGACAAATGATTTGGTTCTGAAAATTTCTGTCCCATTGATATGTTGAAATCTTCATTTTTACTGATAATTTTCCAATTAATCTTTTAATATTGCCGCTTGCTTCTAGCTGAGTCTAGGTTTTGATTATAGACGAACCTCACTTATCATTGTGGTATAGCTGTCTTCTCCGCTCGCTCGTGTGCCTCAGTCCTCTCCTTATATACCAAGTACTGCTTCGACTGCTTCGTTCTACAGTCACTAACGCAGGTTCCATGTTAGCGCGCCACTGAGTTTACGGGTGTCGCGGTCCGTAGGGACTTGTATACCTCTCTTCTCCATGACCCAGAGAATCTTGACATTAATTAACCTGTTTTAGTTCCTTTTGTCGTGATATAATTGGTCATTGCGCAATTATTTGGATCTGGCACTTGGTTATTTTCCTAAGGATCTTCCGTTTCTTTTATATTTTTTTAGTTGTTAAACCCAAGCTAAGGACGAAAAGTGCTTACTATAGCATCAAATAGTGTTCCGTTGATACCTAATTGAGGCGGCACGGATTACTATTTCACTATGAATAACTCTATTCTTCCCATTATAGCAATGTGATCAGTAGTTCGTGGGGAAGCCGTTCGAACTGCCACCACATGTTTTTGATCTCATCTTTATTAATCGTCACAGCGAGACTGATACTTTTCTTTCTATCGTCCTTACCCCTAACCTGTCTTTGGATATTTATATCTGGTTTCACTTTTGGGGTCCAATTAATGTATATCTTTTTGGGAATTTTTTGGGCTCGGGTGGGTGGGGGCAGATTTATATATATTGTCCTCCGATTCGTTTCTGGGTATGGGAGATTATCTGTATTTATACTTTATATTGTGTAATTAGTGTAGTATGACTATTATTGCAGGAGATAGGTAATCACCCTTATAGTAAGGGCTTCATGGTTGCTATTAGGCTGTACTGCGTGTTGAGGGATTACCAGAGGGGTATGTATCTGGGTTGTGGTGTTATAGTTTGACTTCTGATGTGTTACTAATTGCATTTAATGTATTGTACTTTCTTTATATGGGCACTTTATCTTTATTTTTTCAGATTTCTTTTTCCAGTAATAACTTCATCTTTTGGGAATTTAATTTTATTAGTAATTCAATATATAGGTGGAGAATGCTGCTATACAACTAGGAAATAAAAGAGTACTGGCTCATGTGATATCTGACATGTCACACTCCGCGGCTATTCTTAGCGCACTCTCCTTTTTAACCTCTTCCAGGAATTCTGAATCTGGTTTCACTTTGTCTGTTTTCCTTGGTTACCAGACATAGAGAAGTAGCATCTATCTTTAGAGTGTTTAACAGATCATATTCTCTCATTTACAAACTTAATTCAGATCAATCATAAAATGTTATATGGTAGATTTCAATAAATAAAAGAAATATAATATAAATGATATAGGAATAAATACAGTAAACTAACTGTTTAACAGCTCATTTCTTCTCATTCAACTTATCATAATTTCATCTAAGCTTTAACCCCCCAATTGTTTTAATACTTGACCCGGCCAATTATATCCATAGAATTGTAAATCGTCTATGTTAGATTCCTTCACTGAAATCTTGAATTTAACATATCTGTTTATTCTTGCAATTTCCGGAACACGATGTCCAACCATCACTTTATTACTTTATAACTTGTTCTTGTTCAAATATAATTTCATTTCTCTTATAATGATTGCTTTAATTAGCCATGAAATAAGGCTTTTATTCCCGCATCCTGTGGGTTACTGATACATAGAACATCATAGTAAGCAGCGATTAATCCCTACGGTAACAAATAAATTTACTTAACACGTCCATACTCTTCCAATGTTCGAAGCGTTTAATGTACAAGTCGCTATGTTGGGATATATATTTATATATATATAATTAACACTATGTATAATTTATATATACATATATTATTTAATATAAAAATAATATATACTAATAGAATAAGTTATACTTCTAAGAGCATATATTTACATATAAATAAATACAATAAACCATATAAATGAAACCTTATACTAAAATAACTTTAATTATATGAGAGCTGTTCTAGTGTAGAAGCACTTAATAAATATCTTTATACTATGCTACGTACCTATTCTTTCTTCAATTAGTATACTATTCCTTACTATCTATACTCTAGATTTATAATACTTATATATTATTATATTTTCTATCTTATAATTAATATCTTTAAAAGTACTATGACTTCTTTATCCTCTAAATTTATATATATATATTGATATACTATTATATATTATTATGTTTACTATATTTATATTAATATTTATATGACTTGATTATATTTCTTTTCATATTTTACTCTAATATATATTGTATAACTTATCTAGGATCTTATATCTTTTATTATATATATATATATATACTAATATTACCCTTTTATTACCTATATTTCTTACTGTAGAATGTTATTATATCATTACTAAATCATTGCCATGTTTTTTATATATTCTATACTTACTTATATATATATATTTATTATTATTGTGTGTGTGTGTGCTCGCTGTAACCGAGTCGAGTCTTCTTCAGCGACTCCTTCGTACGTTTTCTATTTCTCTGTAAATTATTCCCCAAGGCTACGAGATTTGTTCCTGACCACGACAATTGCAATGAATTTATATAAATTAATTTACGCCTGATGCACTTTATATTCTTAAGGGTACGTCTTCTACTTTGACAATTTTCTTCGTCAGTCCTAAAAAATTTACTGAGCGTGCCATGGCCACCCTGGCCGCCCTGGATACGCCATGTATTATCCTATTATTATTATATTTATAGCTATTAGATACTACTACTTCTGGTATATATACTATATAACTCCTCTATATAATATCTATTATTATTATATATTATTATATACTATATAATATACATCATTATTATATTATGCACGGCCAACATATACACCTCTCCGGGTTCGGCCCTCCCCTCCACTCTAACTTAGGGATGTTGCCCTCTCAGTGCAGTCTTCACTCTGTATTTAATTCTTGTCCTAGTGCTGCTCTAAAAAGCTTTCTTCCGAACTATAGTGATGATGTTCTACTTGATGCCGATTCGATAAGATATGGAAAATTAGTGTTGAACTCTTCAAGTACAACCCAATATTTACGATCACTGTGGTATTTCCATGTTAACTACAACATCTTCCATTTTGACCTTCTGAATCTCTTCACACAGAGCTCTCCGGGAATCGCCTTTCCAGGCACGCGTCAAGTTTCGATGCCCTCGCGGTCCCTATCGCGTCCTTTACAAGCTAAAAAACAGCTACTATATAATAAATATACTTATACGTAGGGTGAAACTACGATGAAATATAATACTTTTCACACGTCATATAACTTCGATGTACTTAAACGGGATCACGTTTTTAAATCTGACTTAATAAATCTCTTGCAGATATAAATTTATTATACTATATATATATATATATTATATATGTAGCTGTATCTATAAATGAAGAGGTACTTTTTACAAGTTAAACGTTCGAAACATTTGAACGTGAGTTATGACGTGTGTAAATTAGTTTTGTTCCGGAGTCCTGCTACGTGTCATGTGTTACGGCCCCATCAGGAGCGTGGGGAACTCGCTGCGTAGTAAATAGACGATAAAAAGCAATAATTATACCTTCTTAATAATATATATATATTGACTATTTATATATATTTTTTAAAAATATTATAGTTATTAACTTATTATATATATTAATATATTATTTATTAATATCTATAACTATATATATATATATCATCTATTTATTATTTTACTATTTATATCTATGTCATATAAGTATATATATCTTATTCTTATATATATAGTATCATAATCATATAATATATGACTTATAATTAGTATTATCTGCTATACTATTTATTAATACTATATTATACTTATTTATATAATATATATTATCCGTTCCCCAAGAAGTATACTTATATTATAATTTTTATATCTATATTGATTAGATTTCAGCCCCTGCACCCTCTCTTCAACGGAATGAACTTAAAAGTATATATGCACTGGGTGTACCTTAAACCCCGTAACACTTTTTTCCCATATTTAGTATACATACAATCACATAGTAGGTATCACTGAAACTTTTTTTCACAATTGGGTTTTTTACTGGCTGCTATATGATATTTATTATACTTGTAGTAGTATTATTATATGTTACTATAACTCATTACTATTTATAATCCCTATATTGATATAGATATATTCCTCAAAGTGTTATTAGCGGTATGAATGTTTAGTTTTCAGGTGGATATCGCACTCTTGACAGTCAAGAGTGCCTTAGGCAGTTTTCGGATGGCGTATGGTTCCCCTTGTTTTCGAATTGCATACGAGGACTTAGATTACTGACCTCGGTAAATAGATGGTGTCGTCCTACAGGCCCCTTGTCTTCGTCTGTGATAATTTTGCCTTAAATTTGTTAAAACCTTGGTCCGTATAAGACAGAATCTCGATAGCGCAGTTGATGGTTCGAGCGTCGGCCGGGCAGCTTGTTTCGTCACGGCTAGTGAGCTGTGATCCGATGGTACTTCCAGGGAGGTGACTTGCTTAAATTTATTCCATTCCACCGGCAGTTCTGCTTATCTTGACCTTTGGTTCTCTGCCGGAGTTATAGTTTAGCATTGTTAGCTTCTTCTTAAATTTTTGACGTAGACACGCTTTCGGATGTCTGCAGAGTGTGTGTAAGCAAAAAACGGAGTTGTTTTGTTTTTGTCCGCTATCGCCATCGTGTTTAAACTTAGAAAATATATGCTTGTTTCTCACCTTCTTTTTCTATTTAGAGGCTATCCACCGCTTCATCGAAAGAGCCATTAGATAACAGCATGCCCCTTGAACCCCCTAGCGTTCCTACCGTTTGTTCTAGAACAAAGGCAACCAGATGTTTTCATGTAACTTGCATACCCGTTCTTTTGTTCTGTTCCCCCTTTCAAAGAACTCAAATTATCTTTTTCGACAACGCTTTTGATTATGGCTTGTTCTCACGTTTGTCTTGTATCCACCCTCTCAAGGATGATAACAAGATAACAGCATATTGTACCGAACCCTTTGTTACTTTGATTTGAAAAGATGAGCTAGTGTTTTATCAGGTGTCGTAGACGAGCATTTTTACCAGACGTGTGTAATCTAGTTGTGAGCATGACCAAATACGAATATGAGTTCTGCACACAGTTATGGATGGTATGGTTTGAGATCTAATGTGGAATCAATAAATGTTACTCAATTTGTTCGGTATTACATTAATACATAATACATTATAATAATTTGAAATTTGTGTTTTAATTGGGAATACCAGAATCTGGGAACTCGTGCTGGATTGTCAATGAATATAGATAATAATAAATTTTGATCGTTTAATGATAAATTTATAAAGATTGAGTTTGCTACTTTGACTTCAGCTTGTATGTTGAAACTTCTAATTTTTAGGTTACAGATTGCCTAACATGAATGCTGTATGACTGTTAGGTTAAGGATTGAGGTTTAGAAATTTTTTGTTTAGGTTCCAATTAAATAGTCTACCTATAGCTATGTTAAAATAATAGTTACATTTTTATATTTTAGAGATATGTTTGAAAAGGTAGTGGAATAGGATAAGTTTTGTCTCTACTTAACTGTAGCTAATTACTTGTAGTTTATTGTAAGGAAACATTATAAAGTGGTTATTATTAGCTCGTTTGATTTTTCGCTGTGACTATTTATTCCCAATAAAGAAGTTGTTGAGGTTGGTTATGTGGTGTTTTGTGTGTGTGTGTGTGTGTGTGTGAATGTTAGTGTGTGTGTGTGTGTGGTGTGTCGTGATGTGTTGTGTGTGTGTGTGGTGTTTTACATTATGTTTCTTAGTTCGAGGTAATTTACGCGCGTGTTAGCTTGTGGTGATATGTTATAGAATGTGAGCACCTCTATGTTGCTTGTATAGCATTTATATAAGTGTTTATGTACAGTGTGATAGTTACTTAGGTCTATAGCTAAATCGTATCATTGCTTATCGTCAATGTTTAAGTTATAATATGTGTGTATGCTTACCATAGATATGATAAAAACAAAATATACATAGTTCACCTAAGAGTTGTTGATGCTGCTGTAGTAAACTTTTCAGCTTAATGTCGATATTAGGCTCAGAACTTTGGGTCTGTGCGCACGGTTTGTTGACCAATTTTTTCTCTGTTCTTGATGCTTTGCTGTATGCCGTGCTTCCCAGTTTATGTAACATCTGCCCGTTTCCGTATCAGTATGATGCCGTTATTCCTTCGCCTCTCATTGGTATTGTTTTGAGATTCTTTACGACTTATATAATAATAATAATAAGTTTAATAATTAAAATAATATAAACTCAAAATAATAATAATAATTTAATAATCAATAAATAACTTATATTTAAATGAATTTCGATAATAATAATAATAATAATAATGAATAATGGTGAATAATTTATTGAGTCAATGGAATAGAAGTTTTTGTGTTTTTTGATATATAAAATTACTATGCAATAGTAAGGGATTAACATTGACATGTTAGAGATTTACTGCTTGAGAAAAAGTGTGAATAGGAATACCTTTTGTGAGGCATTGTTAGCTATTTGTATTTCTGTTTTTTAAGTATGGGACTTGTTTATTCCGTTAGCAGTTTTAATTTCCGTTGTGATTATAAGGTGTGGTTAGGTTTTGTATATGTTTCTGATAGCATTACTTGTATGTCATGTCAGCATCACAGGTCTGAAGAATTAGTATGTTAAAAATTTATTCGTTGTCAGACATGCTATTTCGTTCATAATGTTCTGTAAATTTTGTAAATTTACTAAAGCCTTGAGAATTTTTTAGAATTAAGACTATAATATGTTAGAGAATATGCTTGACAAAGTGTGAGCAATCGCTACGTTGTTTTTTTTTCGTTAGGCGGCGGGTTGCCCGGAGTGTGATCGGGGTGAATGTTAGTTTACTTCTACTGTGTTAAGTATTGACTTTGCTAATGTCTCATTCAGTTTCCTCGCCTTCGGTAGCAATGTTAGGTTTCGTTTTTGTAACTTGGTATTATATTCGGTTATGTTCATGTTGTTTTTGTGACGATGGTTAGCTATTATTGAAATGTTTGAAAACTTATTTGCTTGATACAAGGTATTCGCTATTCGTTTGACTGTATGCGAGTATATGTATATGAAGAGCCTTTTATTTTTAATGTTATGTGTCCTCTCATTAAATTGACTTGAATCAATAGATCAATAGATCAATAGGATCGAGGATAGGAGTCTCATGGAAGGGTTTAGGACGGGTGCCACGCTTGTGGCGTTGCGTCTCTAATAGTGTATTATACTCGATTTCTCGCTCGAGCTGCTGTTGCGTAGGGGTGTATGTTTAAAAAGTTTGCGGAGAATGTTTCAAGTTTATAAGAACATAAAATGAATATAAGTGTCGAAACAGAAATGTTTGTTAACAGCGAATAGCAAATGTAGAATCAAAAGTTTTTGTGTTATGTATACAAAATATGACTTTTGAATCAATAGATCAAGTAGATCAATAGATCATGGGGTTAAAAGGGTAGAGAGGGTGGGTTTGTTTTCGGTGGTTTGAGCTATAATTTATTTCTACTTTTATGTAAAAAATGCCAAGAAAAATTAAGTTAGTAAGAATGGATTAAGAGATATGACTGAAGAAATTTAGTCCCAGACACAG
>JABUQX010100637.1:32500-37500 GCA_015478945.1 Trachelipus rathkii | reverse complement strand
TATTATTATTATTATTGATATTATTATTATTATTTATTAGTTTTATTAGTTATTTATTAGTTTTATAGTTTATTATTTATTATTATTAATTATTATTATTATTATTATTATTATTATTATTATTATATTATTAATTATTTATTATTATTATTATTATTATATCATCTATCATCATCATTTTCATCATCATCATCATCATCTCATCATCACCTCATCATCATCATATCATCATCATCATCGATCATCATCATCATCATTCATCTTCCATCATATTCATCATCATCATTTCATCATCATCATCATCTATCATCTCATCATCATCATCATCATCATCATATCTTCTTCATCAAATCATCTTGATCATCCTTATCATTATCATTATCATTATCATTATCATTATCATTATCATTATATATTATTATTATCTATTATTATTATTATGTTATTATTATTATTATTATTATTATTATTATTATTATTTTTTATATTATTATTGCAGGTCTTGCTTGCGATTAACAGGCAATTTGCTGTTTTTTCTACAAGTTCGATTCTTTATCTTTAATGTACCAACAAATTTTCATTGAAACGTTAGAAATAAGTATCATAAGGTAAGCCATGTATATATATATATAATATTAATATATAATATAAATATATATAGTATATATAATATATATATAATATAATAATATATATATATATATATATTATTATATATCATATATATATATATATATTATATATATATATATATATATACTATATATATATATAAATATATAATATATATGATAGTCATATATATTATATATATATATATATATATATATATATTATACTATATATATATATATTATATATAGTATATATATTATATATATATATAGATATATATATATATTATATATATATAATATATATACATTATATATAATAGTATATATTATATATATATATATATAATTAGATTTATATATATATATATATATATATGTATATATATATATTATATATAAATTAATATAGATATCTATATATATATAATATATTTATATATTATAATAGTATATATATATATGATATATATATATATTATATATTTATATATATATATATATTATATATATATTTGATATATCTATAGTATTATATATATATATATATAATAATTATATATATATATATATATATATATATATATATATATATATATATATATATATATATATATATATATAGAGAGAGAGAGAGAGAGAGAGAGAGAGAGAGAGAGAGAGAGAGAGAGAGAGAGAGAGAGAGAGAGAGAGAGAGAGAGTTTGTAAAGAGAATGACTTGAAAAAGGTGTTTGGTCAAAAGACGTTTGAACGTGACACTTGGGAGCGGGGAGGATCCTACAAAAAGCCTAGTATTATTATTATGAATTATTTTACAGAATTTCAAGACGTTAGAAAGCATTATAAATGCTGAAACTTGTGCCCATTACTTTTTTTTTTTTTTTGTATGGTTTACAAGTAACAGCTTCTTTACATCCTCAGTTGGGAATTTAGACAATCTTATTTAATTCATTTCATGAGGTCAGGTCAGGTCAGGCCAGGGATATTTTTTTTCCTGTTTTCATTGGAATTCATCTTAAAAATTTTCTTATTACATTATTTTGCAGTTTTCACCTAAGGCAACACAAAGAGTATACAATAAGCTCAACATTCACGAAAATGCGTTGACATTTCGGGCAATTTCTGTCAAATTTGTGTACTATATAGGAAAATTTCTGTTTAAATTTTGTACCATTTCGAACAATTTATGTTAAAGATTGGTATGATTTCGGACAATTTCTTTTAAAATTTGGTACAATTTCTGATAATTCCTGTTAATATCTATTTCCATTTCGACAATCTCCTTTAAATTTTAGTGCCGTTTAGGACATTTTTTTTAAATAATTTGTTACCATTTTTTATAATCTTTTAAATATTTGTTAAAGTTTCTGAAAATAGGATAAAATTTGCTAATTTTTAGGACAATTTCTGTTAAAATTTTGCACTATATCGGAAAGTTGAGTCAAAATCTTTTTATTTCGGAAAATTTGGGATTAAAATTTGTGATTTTGGAATCCTGGTAAAAATTTAGTAACGAATTTCTGAAAATAACTTAAGGTTTGGTTTCTAAACAGTTTTTTTTTTATTTAAATTTTGGTACCATTTCGAACAATTTCTTTTAAAATTTGGTATAATTTCGGACAATTTCAGTTAATAATTTGGTGCCATATCGGATAATTACTGTAAAAATTTGGTTCAATTTCGTACAAAGTTAAAATTTGGTATAATTTCTGATAATTTTAGTTAAAATTTCGTACCATTTCGAATAATTTTCGTTAAAATTTGGTACAGTTTCGAATAATTTCTGTTAATTTCGGGCAATTTCTGTCAAAATACTTTCAGATAGTGACTCCTATGTGTGAAACTTAGTCACTTGCTTAATATTTTAAATATAGATTTAAATCAGGTTTGCTGAGCCAGTAATTTCTTTTTGCCAGTTACATCAAAATCTTCTGCATAATCATTTCAAAATTAAGTAATAGTTGAGATCAGCGTTAGTCTGACGAAATATCGATATTTTTTTCCGATAATCGTTTTTTTTAATATCTTTTGTCCCCATGTAAGAAGACTAAAAAAGCGTTGCCAAATCTCACTCATATATAAATATATTCACTATATATTTTTTCTTTACGTTTAAATTCGGTTTGGGACCCATTAAGTTTAGGTTATAATTAGTTGTGTTAAGTGTACACAGTAAATCTGTGTCTACTTAACCAAACTTATCATAGCATTACTGATTCCTCGAACGTAAAAAGAAATATTATATGGGAGCACCAAATAACGTTGCTTATAAATATATCGTAATTCTGGTAATTTTTTATTAACAACATGTGGCAACGTTGCTTCATAACAATATCAAAACATCAATTACTTTTAAAAGATATAGATTTTTTTTAGACTACTCTAAACTCAACTATTATTCAAAATTATGCAACCCATGCTCCGACTCCGACTCCGACTCCGACTCCGACTCCGACTCCAGACTCCGATCCGACTCACGACTCCGACTTCCGAGCTCACGACTCGAACTACGACCTCCGACTCCGACTCGACTCCGACTCCGACTCCGACTACGACTCCGACTCCGACTCCGCCTCCGACTCCGACTCCGACTCCGACTCCGAATCCGACACCACCGTTTTAATATTATATATTAATGCGATTCAGACTTCGATTACCTCTGTGAATACCCATTTATATATATAGTATATATATATACTATTAATATATTATAATATAATATATATTATAATATATATTATATATATATTCCTAGAATAAATATACGATATATATATTATTCAGATCATTTATCTCTATATATATATTATATATATATATATATATATATATGGAACAGTGAGGATTGAGGCATCGAAGCTAGAGGTCCCACCTTTTCCCTATGGATCCGAAGGATGTCGTTGAAAAAGCAAATGCAGACAACTTTGACATTGCAGAAATAAAAGAAGATTTCGAGTTTCTTAAGACCCCGGAGGCAAAAGAGTACAAGAAAATTCTTTATTATTTCCATGTAAGTTTATTATTTATTTATTTATTTATTTATTTATTTATTTATTTATTTATTTATTTATCTGTTTGTTTGTTTATTTATTTATTGGGTTTTTAATTTTTACTCACAATAATATCAAAATTGCTTAAACTTAATGAAAAATTGGAGAAATTTCATAAATGAGTGACACGCGAACACTTAGTGGTCTGCGGATTCACTAATACCTGACTATCAATAAGATCCTCCTTACATTAAATATCTTTTGTATGAAACTTCGCCCACTACTGTTCAGATAATCAGAAATTGCAAAAAAAAAAAAATTTAATCTTTAAATTTGGGGAGCGCAAAAACTTTTTAGAATTTTTTCTTTTATTTTCATTTCAATTTATTTTTATTTTAATTTATCAAATATATATAAAAAAAATATTTTCAAAAACTAATTATTTTCCCATTTATGAATCTCCGATCGATTTTCATGCAACAAATGTAGCAAATGTACGATGGGTTTATATTAGTTATTTCTAAGTGTTAGTTATGACATGCACTATATGAATCCACAAAAGACTGTTGCCAGTAGATAGTGAGAAGTTACTTCAGAAACTAGTGCAGCGTTAGAAATAGTATATTGAAGACACTTTCCCTAATATACTATATATACTATATATAGTATAATATATTATATATATATATATATATATATAATATATATATATATATATTTATATAAATATATATAATATATATATATAATTAATATAATATATATATATATATATATATATATATATATATATTGATATATAGTATAGATATATATATTATATATATATATATATTATAATATATATATATATATATATAGTATATATATATATATATATATATATATATTATATATTATATATATACTATATATATATATATATATTATATTGATTAGAAGAATATGAAATAATGCTGATAATCCTAATCTATTTCTTATGGATTATAAGAGCACAATTATAGCTATATTTTTATTATTTCTTTCCAATAGAAAAGTACATATGTAATAATTTATTTATTTCATTGAATTAGAAAAGTACAATATGCATATCTTATTACTTTCTTGGATTAAAGAGTACAAAATGATTAATACATTATTATTTCTTTAGAATTAAAAAGTACATATGCAGATACCTTAGTATTCTTCTTGAATGCGAATTGTTACAATATAGTAAAACTGTTTTCTTTGGATTAATTTAAATATGCTAATACTTTATTTCCTTTGTATTAGAGAGTAAATATGCATTTAATTAATTTTTTTTTATTGCATTAGAAAGTACGATTGCTTATGATTCATTTTGATTAGAAAATACAATATGTTTATTATTTTTCTAATTTCTTTGAAGATAGAGAGT
>JABUQX010100637.1:20000-27500 GCA_015478945.1 Trachelipus rathkii | reverse complement strand
GGTCCTTTCTCGTTAAAGCTAACTACCGGAATCAAAGTTTTCATCTTGTCATCCTTAAAGCGTCTCTGAGAATTAAGAGAGAGACACATTCCAAATGCACCATTTATTCTTATTTTAGGAATAGAAAAAGGAAAGATCTGCTATTATTTCTTATGAAATTTCTCCAGCAGAAACGACTTCCCCGTTAACAAACTTTTTACAGATTTGCCCCTGTCGCGGATCGCTTGACACCCAAAATTTCTCAATTCACTAGTAGACCTTGTAGGGACCCTTTCTCCACCTTAAAAGGTGAAAATATTGTTTGCAACATACCAGTGCTCGTAGTACATTTATTTCCCCGATCCATCGTCTGCATTAAATGCCATAAGTTTGCGTCATCACCCTAAAATACTGTAGGGGCCGCCGAGATATATGCCCAGTCTGCGAGAAGAATTTTTTAGCTTCGTAAGTCCTTTCTACACGAGTTTGCGATACATGTAGAATTCCTATTACTCAGGTCCAAGGATTCGAACAAGGACATTAAGCTTGAGTAAACCACCGCATTCAGTCCCCCTAAATTTTACGAAAAAAAATCCACCATTATATCTTAAAAACTCGTATTTTCCTAGCACAGCAGATAAATGACTTACATAAATCTTGAATAATTTAATATATAATTTAAATTTAAAAAAAAAATTTTATTAAGTATATATCGGACATATATATACATATATTAATATTATCATTATAGGTATGGGTATGTTATCCAAAGAGGTCTTCCACTTAAGAATTTTTACAGAATGAACCTAAACCATACCGAGTATAAACAGCTCTTTGTAGGAGAAGAAAATTGGCTGGCTTGGTTGGTTTCCCATGTGAAACAAAGGAGGAGAGAATTCGTCAGTGAGCTTCAAAAAAACATTATTCACGCGTAAGGCACGAGTTATGGGAAATCTAGAAATTAAGAAGCCCTCCATGACTATGGAGTGCTTGACATTAAAGATACACCAGAAATTTTTACTGGGGGCTATGCCCTTATATCTAGAATTTCAGTAAAACCTGCTTATGAAAATTTTTATCGAGAAATAAATCCCTGCCCCTATATTCCTCCTTCCTAGTTTCGCCTGTGGTACTATAGGGGAAGTGGAGGAGTATTTTTAAGTCGTTTTGCTGGGAAAAAAAAACTCAAAATAATATTCTAATTATTGAGAAATTAACAAAATGAATTATGGAAAATAAAAAAAAAATTATAAACGAAAATGTACATTTATTCCGTAAAAAAAAATATTTTTTCCTATTTCCACTAATTTAAACAATATTATTAAAATCTAATCGGACAATTGTGTGATAAAAATTTAAACTTGTTTATTATAACACATACGTCATAATTGGGAATAATGAACCAAAAATTGGGTTCAAATCGAACACTTAATGTGTAATACTTAGTTTCAAAACCAATCAATAATTCCCTAATATTATATATATCATATATATAATATATAATATATATATATAATATAATATATATATATATATATATATATAATATATATATATAATAATATATATATATAATATTATATATATTATATATATATATATATATATATATATATATATATATATATATATATATATTTGTTTAACATATTTTATCTAATTATTGAATGTTCTTGAAATGAGACAATATTGGTGTATTTTATAGAAAACTTATTAAAAACATAAAAAATTAAATATATATTATTTGTAATATTTTTATTGAAAATAAAAAAAATCCTTCCCTCACAAGAAAAAAAATACGGAAAGTTTACTCTATTTCATTCTGATAATTCTTTTTAAAATAGTTATCCTTTTAAAAATATTTTCTTTAAATCAAAACAATTATAGAGTACATATATTCATGGGTCAACTTTTTATAATCATAGATAAGCCATTTCACATAATATTATATTATTCAGAATACAGGGGGTAGAGCTACAATTACTTGGAGAGGGAATGATAGAATCCAATCAATTTTAACCTTATACAAAAACAATTAAAGCATTGATAAATAAGGACTTTCTTCTTCATTTTCACTTACTAAGGTGGACATCTACTGGACAATGTGGACAGTTGAACTGTGGCGATTTCCAATCACACTAACAGACTGCTACAATAAGATTCAGGAAGAATATTAAATTTTATTTTTGCATAAAAGTTGAAATTTCGTAACATTGTTATGATACTTCCATTGCCCTTAATAAGCGGTAAGTATATATATATATATATATATATAGATTATATATATATAATATATAATATATATATAGTATATATATATATATATATATATAATTATATATATATATATATATTAATATATATACATATATTATATATAGGCCACTTTCCTTTTAAGAAGGATGTTACATTAAAAGCATGTTCTATCGAAATATCGCCTGAACCCTAATCGTCTAACATACACTGTGGACTTGTTATACTTAAACTCCAATAGAGAACGAGAAAAGTTGCCACATGTTGCTTTATATTATCATGTTAATTTTTAATGTTAATCTTTGTTCTTCATTTTTTTTATATATTTATTAAGGGCTCGAGCGCACGGCTGGACAGAGCGGGACAGAAGTCCCCGATCGTCCCCGCTGAGGCCGAGAGACCCCTCTTTGACATCTTTGCGATTTAATCTTGCGTATTCCTTTAGTTTAAAAAAATAAAAAAAAACTATTAGGCAACCTTAGTCGCTCTAATTGCCTTTGAAATAATCGAAAAAAACCTCGATACATCGCTCGTTCATTAATATATCGGTTAACATCTTTTTAAAGGGAAAGATTTCCGAAATATATATATATATAATATAGTACTATATATAACTAATAATATATATATATTATATATAATACTTATATTATATATATATATTTATATATGATATATAAATTTAGCACCACCGTTCACGGACAGAACCTTATTCGAGGAGGTTGTTAAATAAGAAAAGTGCAAAAAATAAAATTAAAACTAATTTAATGTGACCTAACACAAATTTTGCTGGTGAGCACAGACGAAGGTCTTAGAGCTAGTGAGAGAGATTGAATTCAGCAAGAAACACAGAAGATGGAAGAAAATTCCACAGTGTCTGGAAAGAAGGAAGGACCACAGCGAACAAGCCTGGTATTGCTAATGTCCACACAATAATCATGCGAAAACACTGCATCCTTTGCGCAACGAGGGTGTCGTACAGGTGTTTGTAATTGAGTGGTCAGCTCCCTCGAGCACTTGCTAACGTAGCACCTATAGAAAAGGACAAAGCACCACCATCACGTTATCACGTTGCAAAGATTAAAGGTCATGTGAATTGGAAAGAACAGAAGAGTTTGACTCGACCCTTTCCAAAAGTCAGGTGGAGTCTGGGCTTCCCTAGACATGAGAACATGATCCCATACAAGGATGGATAAAACCCTTGTATAGTTGGAGTAGTTGAGAAGGGAAAAAAATTTATTGCGATCTAAACAGAACTCTCAGCTATTTTTTGAGGCCGCCCAAATAATCATTGTGATGTGAGGTTTCCAAGAATTTTTTTTATTTATGGTAAGGCCAAGGATAAATGTCAACAGGAGAGGCGGGAGAATCATCGAAAGCGATGGAAATGTTAGGAGGTGTTTTTGAGAGGGAGAATTGTAGAAGTTAAGTTTTTAAAGAGTTGAGTTTCACAAGGTTGAGACGACCCACTGGGAAATTCTATCCAGATCAGCGAGAATAGAATCGGAAAGATTAAGAGAGGATACAACTCTAGATGCAAAAGAGGGTGTAGATGTGAAATGAGTAGAAGAATGGAGGGTCGAGTCATCGGCATATAAATGGATAGAGTTAGATGAGAAGCTGACATCAATAATGAAAAGTAGGAAGAGTATGAGATTAGTCAGTATCCTGTGAAATACTACTGTTGATAGGTAAGGAAGAAAAATCACTCTTTCAACAACAACCTATATGGAGAGATTTGAATGAAACCTGGTATAAGTAAGCAAAGAGAAGAAGGAAACCCAAAGGAATTGAGCTTGGGAAGCAGCTTTGTAATGCTTTAGATATATTAAGTGCCGCCACGCAAGACTCCCTAGAGTCAATTTTGGTAGAGGACTTTAAATCTGTAAGATACAAAACTTTATCACCAGGAGACCTCGGTTGACGAAAGCCGTATTGATGATCAGAAAGAAAGGAATGAGATTCAAGATTATCATTCAAGAAATGAGACAACTATGGGTTGGACACATTTGTTTCCAACATTAAGGAAAAGGGCTACTCTCTCTCTCTCTCTCTCTCTCTCTCTCTCTCTCTCTCTCTCTCTCTCTCTCTCTCTATATATATATATATATATATATATATATATATATATATATATATATATATATATATGTTATAGATGAATAAATATATATATATATATATATATATATATATATATATATATATTTTTTTTTTCTTTTCTTCTTCATCTACCTCTTTTCCCAAGACTGGAAGTAAGGTGCGTACATGCATCGGAAAAGAAAAGCAGTAGGAGAATATGACAAAAGTCGAAAAGAAAGCCCAGCCTTACCGCCCCCTCTGTACCATTAAGTAGTAAGAACTCGTCGCAGTCAGAAAATAAACCCTAGAGCTTCAAGGGACAGCGACAGACCCTCACTATGGTAAATCGTCAATGTAAGGATTCATCCCTGTGCCCAGGTGGGCCACAACCATACCCCCTCACAAAACCCCACCATTCACTCCTATTAAGCACCTTTATTCTCGCCTCTGCCAAACTCACATTTCTCTCCTTCAGACATTCGTTTACTGACTTAATTCACATTTTCTTCGGTCTCCCAGCCGGTCAGTTTCCAGCACACTCGCCACTGTATATCCGCTGAGCCAACCGACTATCTTCCATCCTTTCCACATGCCAAACCATCTCAACATACTTTCATTTTTCTTATTTTTTTTTTTTTTTTTTTACAGATAAACACCACCGCTCACGGGCAGAGCCCTAATCTAGGAGAGGGGGTGTACTCGATTAACGTCCGAGCAGGACGGAGCAAAGCCCAAGGAGCGAATAGCTCACATTCTCCCACCCGACCAGTTGCGAACCTGGGACCCTCACTTGGTGTGGCGAGTGCTCTAACACTGAGCTACCGGGTGCTTTTTATATAAATAAATATGAAACACTAAATATATATATATATATATATATATATATATATATATATATATATATATATATATATATATATATATATATATATATATATATATATATATATATATATATATATATATATATATATATATACACATAAAAATACATATACATATAAAAATACATATACATATAATCATACATATTCAAATTATTATTATCATTATTATTATTAATATTATACCAAACACTAAATTTAACACAAAATACACTATATTTTACTAATAACCACTATTATTTACTATATTTCAATATTAATATTATTATGTTATACACTTTTTAATGATAATATTGTTATGCTATCGACTATATTTCACCATATCTTAAATTATTCACCACTATTCACTTATTATTAACATTATCACAAATATTACTATTATTATTAATATTATTATTATATATGTTAGTATATATCTTAAATTATTCACCACTATTCACTTATTATTAACATTATCACATTATCACAAGTATCACTATTATTATTATTATTATTAATATGGTATACGGTATATCACCACCATTTGCGAAAATATTAATGTGATAGAAGGGGGTTTTCGGTACCTTGCTACCAGTGGAAGAGAATTTGAAAAAAAATCTTCATATGACGACGATTGTCTTGGAAAAGCAGCTTTACCTTCTACAATTTGTTATTTTAATTTCTTCTTTATAGCTTACCTCTTTCTTCACACCACACAACTCTAATACGTTCATTCCTCATTTTATCAATTCTTCTCACACCTAGCACGCCCCTAAGATTATCCATCTGAACACATTGAACTTTAGATCTATACTTCTTATTCCAGACCATAGTCTCACTACTATACAATAACACAGGTAACAACATACCCTCATATAAGACCATAACGCACTCAAGACTTAGTCCCTTTACATTCACCAACGATTTAATTGCACCAGCCACCTTCCTGCCATTCACAACTTTCCTACTACATTCTGCATCATCCATTCCCTTCTCATCCAACATATACCTTAAAAATATTTAAACTCAGACACTTGTTCCAGCTGCTCACCATCTAACATAACTACACACTGAGGACTGTCCTCACTCACAAACATAACCTTACTCTTATCTACGTTTACTTTCAAGCCCTTCCTTTTACACACCCTGCCAAATCTCTCTACCAATCCTCTCAAACTCTCTTCAGATTCGCCACACAAAACCCTAATATCAAAAATATATATATATATATATATATATATATATATATATATATATATATATATATATATATATATATATATATATATATATATATATATATATATATATATATATATATATATATATATATATATATATTCTATCAATGTTTGGGTCTTTATCACAGAAAGAACTGATAATAACAATAATAGAAATTACTAAAATTTTAATCCTCAATAATGAAGATTCATGAGTTAACTACTACGATTAACGCAGTGCACACTAGGCATGCTGAAGAGTATAGCAATAAAAAGCCAATTATTCCTGCTTGCCAAACAGTTTCTGAAACTGTTCCATTTCCGCAAAAAGAGGAATAATATTTTGTTGGATCCGATCCCATGTTAGATTCCAGGTAATGGAAAAGCTTGTATGCAGGCTAAATTGAGCTGTTTATTTTGCAAGGACAGCTCAGCATATCCACTAATTAATTCAAAATGCAAACTTAATCTCTCGATCGACTATGTTCCTCACAAATGACTCATATTCGTCAGAATTTCACATTGGTCTGGCAGGAGTTACGGGGATTCGACCGTTGAGGGGCAAAGCTCCGCTGTATCAATCTTGCCTTAGGGGAGTGGCCACCTCCTTCGTATTTCAACTGTCTCCACGAAGAGCTGGTGCTGTCTCAAATACTCATGGGTCACACGGCCCCTCACACATTCGCTCACGATCATCTCATGTTGGGAGTTGCTTCCGACTCTTGATAGTTTTGTCGGCTCTCTCTCTCTCTCTCTCTCTCTCTCTCTCTCTCTCTCTCTCTCTCTCTCTCTCTCTCTCTCTCTCTCTCTCTCTCTCTCTACTTTCAATACATTACCAATTCACGGAATGTAGTATATCAACCTTCAGACGATCAAAAACATTCCCATTTCTTAAGTTCTTTAAGCCTTGGATTAAAGATTTCGGCACATTTTAACAGATTCTCCATCTCATCTATCAATATTAAATGCAATAGTTGCGTTTGATTGAAAGTAATTGAATGTGTTCTGAATATAAGTTTGTTTCTAGTAACAACAACATGCAATGCGTCTAGGAATCATCCTTGAAACTGATTTCCCATCACTGCGTGACCTTTCTCATGGTG
>JABUQX010100637.1:0-5000 GCA_015478945.1 Trachelipus rathkii | reverse complement strand
TTCTTTTGAATATATTCGTGTAATGCTGGAGACCATGCTCTTTCAGAACATTTAAAAACTAGTGCTAGAAACGCCATGTATACCAGTTCCACAATCCAAAATGCTCTAATTCAGTCATTTGCGCATCTCATCAACGTTAAAAATTGTGCAAAAAAACATAAATAAAAGTTAATTTTTATTTTACTGTCTTAGCCGATGAGACGACCGATGTGTCCTAGAAGGAACAATTTTCGTTGTGTGTGGATCGTTACGTTGAAATTGATACCTCTTACGTCCAAAGAAGATTTATTTTGTGTTTCGTTCGGTCAATGATTTGGACGGGAATAAAGTCTTGCAAAATTATTGGAAGAAAAAGTAACTGAACTTAGTTTGGATATGAATAATCTTAAGAGGACAGGGGTGTGACGGTGCAGCAGCAATGAGTTGTAAGGTTCAGGGATGTTCAGAGAGTAATAAAGGAAAAATGTCAGAAAGCTATTTATACTCACTGCTTTTTCATTGCTTAAATTTATGCCTCACAGACGCTTCTAAAGTTCAAAATATTCGAAGTGTAATTGGAATAATATCAGAATGTTGTACATTTTTTCTTGCAAGTGCTAAGAGGACAAAAGTTCTTGAAGAAAAATAGAAGAACTTATTCCTAAGAGTAGCAAGAAGAGATTAAAAAAGTTTGCGAAACTCGCTAGTGCCAACGGCATGAATCGGTTTTTATTATTTAAAGAGATGATAAACCCGATAATAGCAGCTTTAGAGCAAATAAAATGTGAAGTTGCGAGATTCAGTCAATAAAAAGCTACCTTTTATTTCTAAAAAATGTTATAGCTGCATCATTTGTGAATTTCCTTTTTTGTTTTAACAAACTATTACTTAACATACATCTTTCGAAACGATTTGCTGTACCCACATTATTTGATTTGGTTGAGTCATTATAATGAAGTGAATCTAGTTAAAACTAAACTTGAAGCCATCAGAGAAAATGCAACATTAGAATTTCAACAGATTTTTGAAGAATGTGTAAGCGCATCTGAATCTGAGCTGGGTATTGAAATTGCTGTACCAAGAATTAACAAGATTCAATATATATATATATATATATATATATATATATATATATATAATATATATATATATATATATATATATATTATATATATATATATATATATATATTATATATATATATATTATATATATATATATATATATATATTATATATATATATATACTAATATATAGGAATATATATATATATATATGTATATATATTATATATATATATATATATATATCATATATATATATATATATATATATTATATATATATATATATATATATATATATATATATATATATATATATATAAAAGATAACGATTTTTGTCTGCCCCCCCCCCCGAAAAAAATACTGGATACGCCACTTGGTATATATATCAGAGGCGACTCCTGCACTCGTGCTACTCGTGCTACTCGTTCTCAGCACGAGCTAACATTATAGAAACGATGCTATTTTGCAAATTTTCATAATGTATACGATAAAATTCTTCTTATTTTTTTGCGAAAGTTGGTCAAATAAATGAAATTATTATGCCAAATTAAAACGAAAAAGGTAAGAATAATCGCTATTAAATAACGCTTTTAACCCATTAAAAATGGCGGCAGTGCATGCCCAGATCGGATGGCGGAGACGGCGTCTGTGAATTTAGATTGACTTTAAATATTAAAGTTAATCTTGGAATCAACTATAGAAAACATTTTAGAAAAAGAAAAATGTTTTAAAAGAAAAATCAAGTATTTATTATATATATATATATATATATATATATATATATATAATATAGTAGTGATGGAGCACTTTGGTATCTAGCACCCTTTTCTCAAAAAGTATAAGAGATATAGGTCTGAAACTTGGAATATAATCTATATATGGGGTAAGGCTGAATCCGGTAATTTTCAAGTTCTGTGGTTGTATTATAGAGGGGGTCACCCCGGAGGGTGGACGCCGTTATGCGCTACGCCCTTGTGGGCGTTGATCAGCATGGGTGAGTTTAGGCCTAACGAGCGTTTGGGCGACCGAGCACTTGGAGGTCAAACAGACCGAAGGTCTGTTTGACCGACAGACACAGACTGAGCGCGCGTGCGCATACACATACATATTATTATTATTATTATTACATCGAAGATTCGATTTCCGAAGGAAATCGAATCTGAGTCGAAAAACGATCCCTGTAAGGGATCGTTTTTTTACGCACTCTAACTTTGCTTTCCACCGAGGTTTCTTCTTCGCATCCGGTTCTGAGTCCGATTACATCTATAGGGGTTAGAGTTAACGTATCGCTTTCATAAACTTAGGTTATATGTTCTATGAGGTGATAAACTGAGCCCCTGCAAGTTTTGCCGTGACCCTAGGTCACCCCCTAAGGGGGTGCATGCCCCCTAGTTCTCAAGGTCAAATTCGTCTGAAACCAGGTTAGGCTTAACAATTGGATGAAATTGGATGTGTTTATTATGATGACGCAATCTCGTCGGAGCCGAGATTACGTCCCTCTGCATCCTCCCCTGGAAGGGGGGACGCTTTCGCCCCCTCTCTAAAAAAATTAAAAATGATCGTTAGAAGACTGAAACTTAGAGAAGGTTGAAGGAGTCAGGTCATAGACGGAGTCCGAGAGTCGGGGTTGGATTTCGCGTTCGGATTCAGAGACCCCTTGGAGGGGGGTCCCCTTTTGAAATAGAAAGAAGAAATCATGGAATGCAAATAGAGAGGATGAGGAAAGAGAAGAAAGGAAGAATGAGGAAAGATGAATAAGGAGGGAAAGAATGAGGAGAAAGGAATCTGACTCAGAGGAGTATGAGTTGACAGATGCATCGGCTGGCTCCGGTTTGGTGCCGAGTTTATTAAATATTTGTGTAATAATACATTATTTTTAAAAAAATAAAAAATATGTTTATAAGGATGTAGATCTCAACTAAGGATGTTTGAGACTCCCTCATGAGCAAGAAGGTAGCGTCATCAGGCTCCTGGTCGATGCGGGGGCGCGCCCGCAGGCGCGCCAGCCAGTGCAATTCCGCCGCAAACCGAGCGCGTGCCAGCGCCGCCAGCAGCGCGCGCCCGCCGGGCGCGATCACCTCGATGGCCGCGCCCGCGCCGCCGCCCGCGGCGTGAAAGCCCACGCAGGTCTTGCGCGCCGCAGCGCGCCCGCCGGCGCCGAAACCGCCGCCGAAGGGGCGCGCATGCCGTTCAAAATTTTTACTAAAATTTCAGTTTTTAAACATACCCTAAAGCCAGAATTCACTAAATCAAACCACATCAATCTCCGTGTACCATCTGTGAATCTATTGAATCTATTGAATCTATTGATCTATGATTCTAATTGATCTATTGATTAAGGTCAAATTTTTACTAAATTTTCATGTTTTACATACCCTTAAATCATTAAATCACATAAATCAAACCCAACTATCCAATCTCCCTACTGACCATCTGTGATCTATTGATCTATTGATCTATTGATCTATTGATCTATTGATCTATTGATCTATTGATTAAGGTCAAATTTTTACTAAAATTTTCATGTTTTACATACCCTAAAGCAGTAAATCACTAAATCAAACCACTATCCAATCTCCCTACTGACCATCTGTGATCTATTGATCTATTGATCTATTGATCTATTGATCTATTGATCTATTGATTAAGGTCAAATTTTTACTAAAATTTTCATGTTTTACATACCCTAAATCAGTAAATCACTAAATCATCCCATCATCCAACCTCCCTACTGACCATCTGTGATCTATTGATCTATTGATCTATTGATCTATTGATCTATTGACCTATTGATCTATTGATCTATTGATCTATTGATTAAGGTTAAATTTTTACTAAAATTTTCATGTTTTACATTACCCTAAATCAGTAAATCAGGTAAATCAAACACAATTTGATCTCCCTAATGACCATCTGTGATCTATTGATCTATTGATCTATTGATCTATTGATTCAGGTCATATTTTACATACCATAAAACAGTAAATCTGTAAATCACAGATCCCCAGTATCCTCCCCTCCTTCATCCTTCTCATCCACGATCTATTGTTCTATTTGAGCTAGTGAACCATTTATAATATAAATGCAAACCTTTTCTTATTCATTAGTGTTCGGGTGTCAATCTAGAATGGACGTTGGTAAATTTATGTTCCGTGCACCTGCTACATGTCTTGTGTCTGGTCCTACAGGGTGTGGGAAAACATTTCTGTTATTAAACATTTTAAAAGAGGTTGAGATTTTTGAACAACAACCTGTTAAAATCATTTGGTGTTACAGTGTTTATCAAGAAAAGTTTAAAGATTACAAAGATGTAATCCAATTTCACGAAGGGTTATATGACATAAAAGCTCTTCAATGTTTACCAGGACATAAAATTATAAATCCTTGAATGATTGATGCATAAATTGAAGAGGACTATAGCAAAGAAACTTTCACTGTTTACTTCTCATCATTTAAACATCACAGTATTTTTTATAACTCAGAATATCTTTCACCAGAATAAGTATATGAGGGATGTGTCTTTAAACACGCAGTATTTAATCTTGTTCGGTCAAAGAAGGGATATGAGTCAGATCAATGTTGTGGCTACCCAAATGTTCCCTACTCAACGTAAAGAGTTCCTAAAAGTATATAAAGAAGTTACACATCTATACCTCATGGTTATTTACTCTGTGAGCTTCATCCTAAGAACACGCATAGGAGTGTTACTGCGTACAAATATCTTACCTAACGAGATTGAGAACAATATACATACCTTGAATATGAGTACCTTAGTGGCAGATTATTTACTCTTATGAGAAAAATGTTAAAACCCTGAAAACCTTCAGAAAAACGTAAACTGAATCTGTGAAGATGAAAAATTTATTACAATGTATAGCAAGAGTATGGCCTAAATCTATAAAAGCAAATGTTACTTTAACAGACCTCAGAAGGTTAAAGCTACGTCATCTTCT